>QANY01013229.1:593165-655905 GCA_003255025.1 Datisca glomerata | reverse complement strand
GGGGGGGGGGGGGGGGGGGGGGACAAGAACCAATGTAAGCAAAAGACCATAAGCATCAAAACACAGATAATTATATGCACTTCGCATTCATTTGAACTAGGACCGTGTCAGTAGTAATTATAATGTATTCTCTACGTATTACTTGTGTAGGCATAGCTGAGGACCGCAATGAAACAATAGAATCCAGTGTATAAAGATTCATATCTGGCTAAGACAGGATAGCAACGAAAACAGATCAGGTCTAAGTGATAGTCATTCAGTCATTTAATCAAACAGTTTGTAAGCATTAATGGTTTACCAAAACTCATTCTTTTGCAAGCCAAACACGGAATTTGTTAAGCGGAGAAGATGAAAAATAAATATTTGCAAAGAACAATCAATGTACACAAAGTTTGAAGAAAAACTGGAACCTGTAGTTAATTAGGAAGGACTAATGAAGTCCTTTACGATCACCCGAATAATCAGCTTCAAAATAACTAATACATGAACTTTAAACAGAAAATGTGGCATCGGTTGGTTTGTGCTCATACGAGTTCAGATTCAGAGAGAACTTCCAAGGTGTAAATGGATATCAAATTTGCAGATATTATCAACTGATTGCAACAGTTTTTTAAATAGCAGTTTTGATAACACAATTGAATAGCTGCGTATAAACCACGAAATTGAAAACCAAATGGATATTATAAACATTTCAAGAATGAGGACCAAAACTTACATGGAATTGAGTGGGCTTGTCAATAAAATGCTCACCGCAAGTTTAAAGGTCGCCGGCGGAGAGGATATTGACTGCCTGAGTAACTGTATTGGAGTTTGGAGGGAAGTGGAGAAAATTACTGGAATCATGGTTCGGTTTGATCAGTTTTTTAAAAAAAAATTAAACCGAACTGAAAGTTACGGTTTGACACTATATCGAACCGTGACTCATGAACCGAATCAAACCGTGAGTCTCATATGAACCGAACCTTGACTTACGATTTGGTTAGATTCAAGGGTTCAGCTACAAACACATGTACATTACCAACTTCAGTTGATCGTAGCCTACTTTCTCAAGAATTACTATCCATTACCAACTCGGAACCAAACAACCCAATGTAGAAAGCTAAAGAATACTAATATACCCTTAAATACTAGAAAAGTAAAGTAAAGACAAACGACAATATTATTCAATACTCCCCCTCAAGCTGGGTATAGATATCCATCATGCCCAGCTTGCGAAGAGTTGACTGTAGAAGAGTAGGATCGACGGGCTTCTTTAGGGTATCAACAGCTTGCTCAGATAAAGAAACAAAATTTGTAGAGATAGCTCCAGACCGAAATTTCTCTTGAATGAAATGAATATCGACCTTGATATGTTTGGTTCTTTTATGAAGAACAGAATCTAATGCTAACATTAATGTCGACTTATTGTCACAGTATAATGTGGAGGGTAAACAGAGCAAGAAACTAAGTTCTTCTATAATAGAATGGAGCCAAAGAACCTCACATGTCCCTTCAGCCATTACCATGCATTCTGTCTCAGCAGAAGATCGAGAAACCACAGACTGCTTCTTGCTTTTCTAGGAGGGAAGATGATTACTCTAAAAAGTACAAATACCATATGCAGATCTCCTATCTATTTTTGACCCAGCATAGTCAGCATCGGTAAAACAGAACACATCATGTGTATTTTTTGGTGGAATAAAAAAGATCAAAGTCTGGACAAGACTTCAAGTACTTCAAAATGTGGTAAACTGCATCCAAATGTGAAGTACGGGGAGCATGCATAAATTGGCTCACAAGACTAATAGAAAAAGACAGATCAGGACGTGTTTGGGTCAGATAAATTAGCATCCTAACCAGTCTTTAACACATACTTGGATATGTTAATAGTTTACCTGATTCAGCTGAAAGTTTGACATTCAGATCCATAGGTACAGATGCAAGTCTACATCCCAACATCCCAGTATCACCTAGAAGGTCAAGAACATACTTCCGCTGGGAGAAAGAGATACATGCATTGGAACGAGCAACCTCAATATCCAAAACATACTTCAACCTCCTCAGATCCTTGATATCAAAAGCTGAAATAAGATCTTTCTTGAACTTAGTAATGTTGATATTGCATCACAATCAAGATGATATCATCCACATACATAGAGATGAAGACACATTGCCCTAATGAATTCCGTCTGATAAAACAAGTATGGTCAGAGTGACATCTACTCTACGAAATCCCAACTCAAGCACAACTACACTAAACCGAGCAGACCAAGCCCGCATAGACTGTCTCAACCCATACAAGGATTTTAGCAAACAATGAAATTTCCCTAAAGTACTCCCCCTCAGCTTGAAAAGCTGGAGGAAAATCCATATAAATAACCTTATCCAAATTACCATTTAATAAGGCATATTTGACATCCATCTTATGCAAAGGCCAAAAGTAAGAAGCAGTCAAAGAGAATAAGACGTACAGTAGTAAGCTTTGCAACAAGAACAAAGGTTGCATTGAAATCCTTGTCCAAAATTTGAGTAAAACCCTTAGCGACTAGATGTGTCTTGTGTCGATTAACAGTTCCATCCGCCTTATATTTTAGATTCAATACATATCGACATCCAACCATTTGTCTCCCCATGAGTCAAAGCAAGCAAGTCCCAAGTATGATTATCTTGCAAGACTTTCATTTCATCTTGCGTGGCGGTCGCCCATTGTGGGTCTCGTGTTGCTTCCCCAATAGATTGTGGTATTGCAGTAGAATCAAAGTGACTGACGAACCCTTGAAAGGATATGGATAGAGCACTATACGAATTATGATTCTTAATAGGGTGGTCGGTAGAACATGATAAAGTGTGATGATTAGGGGGGCGATGGTCCCGCAAGAAATACCTTCGAGAGGGAGGAAGATCAATACCTTTATTCGTAGAAGAGTCGAGCGCAAGGAGATGAGAACGACGACTATACACCTTGGTAGAAGGACCTGCAATAGGAGGAAAAGAAGTGGAAGAAACAATGGGAGCATCAATATTAGGTGGGTCAATAATAGGGATAAGACGAGGAATATCCTCAACAGATGGGAGGCAAGTCCTAACATCAATGGAATAAGAAAAAGAACGGGGTATTCTCCCAAAAAGTAACATCCAATGAGGAAATACACTGTCTAACTTTGTTCGAGTATGACTCATATTTTGAACAAAGCAAACACAACCAAAGACGCGAGGAATAATAGGGCAACCAATTTTTTTGGGATGAAGAATACGTTAAGGAGTTTGTCCTCCCAAGATTTAACTGGGAACTCTATTAATCAAATATGTTGCGGTGAGAATAGACATGTCCCAAACAGATTGAGGAACTGACATTCCATTCAGAAGGCTTTGGGAAATGCCCATAAGGTGATGATTCTTGCGCTCAGCTACCCCGTCTTGTTTAGGAGTGTATGGACATGTAAGTTGCTAAAGAGTCTCAAGACTGGAAAGATGAGAGATAAGATCACTCGAAATATCAGAACGAACAGATCAAACAATAGTTTGATACTAAGTTTTCATCATAGTAAGAAATATTTTAAGCGCATGTGAGATATCAAATTTTTTTTAAGTAAATAAACCCATGTACATCTAGAAAAGTCATCAATAAATGTGATATAATATCGGTGTCCAGACATAGCAATAACAGGAGAAGGACCTCAAACATCTAAGTGAATTAAATCAAACACATCAACACGTCTATTCATGCGAGAAATATAAGGCTTGTGACAATATTTTGAAAGCTTGCAAATTTCACATTTAAACTGAAAGTATTTACACGTACTAGTCAAGGAAATAACGAACAAAGATATTATAATTGACATGTTCCAAACGAGCATGCCATAAATGTAAGTCTGTAAAAAAAAGGAAAAGAGAAAATAAAAAATAACAGAAGAGGCAACTCGAATAATATGATCTAGTGATTTAAGGAGAGGTGGATCGCCAAAGTAATATAGTCTAACCCGCTCATACCCCCTGCCAAAAATCCTCTTCGTACGACAATCATACAAAAAATAGCGGCCAACTAAGAAAATGACAGCATAATCTAGCAATTTGGCTAGGCAACTAATAGATAAAAGATTCATAGCAAATTTTGGTAAATGAAAAATAGAGGTAAGAGTAATTCCAGGAGACAGCTGTACAGTCCCTCTACCGGACATAAAATTTGAGAACCATCAGCCAACTGTGTCGAATCTTTAACAGGTTCTGATGGCATAGAAAAAAACTTATAACTCACCAGTCGTATGATCATTTACCCCAGAATCCAAGATCCACATAGGTGACTCGGTATGAATATGGAAAGCAGTGGGGGTACCTGAGGTAGTGAAGACAGTAGGAGCAGAGGTAGGGACGGTAGCAATTATAGGAGTCTACTAAGGAAGACAAGACACCTGAGCCTGTAAAACTACTACTTGAGAGAGGACAGATGACTCAACCGAACTACTGGGGAGTACAGAAGTATTAGCTACCACTACCGATCTAGTGGGTATATTAATCTTCTTCTGGAACTGAGCACACAACTCCGGATGAAGCTTCCAACAAGTATCTTTGATATGACTGTTGTTCCCACAACGATGGCAAAATTTCCTCCCAAGTCGAGGATGAGAACCAGAGAAACCACGAGCAACAAGGCCATTTGATCATTATTATTAGTAGAGTTAGGGATGAGAGTTAGGACCGAGATAAGACATTGACGCTCATCTCCATCAACCATGGCAAAGGTCTCAATCAATGATGGAAGAGCAATTAAGGATTTAGGTATGAAATGACTCAAATTCAGGCTTGAGCCCCATCAGAAATGCATATGTGTGTTGACGATCCACCCTCTTAACTGTTACGCCACTCATTATCTCAAATTTACTGACTAGTTCATATTGAGCCATCTCATCCAAATGTACACGTAAATATTCAAATACTGAGTGACATTCAATCCAAGTCTCTATTGATTGATATTAACAACCTCTTGATACAGCTAAAAATATCGGGCATCATTCCTAGAATGGGCATATATGGCAGTCCAAGCACTCTATAAATCAGCAACCGTCTCATGATACATAAACATATTAAAGACCGAAGACTCCATAGATCTAAACATCCATCCCAATATCAAACAGTTATTAATAACCCGTTAGGGTTCCTTTGCATCATCATTTTTAAGGTGAGGAACACGTCCTTGAAGCCAGACACTCTTACCCTATCCATCAAGAAATAACCTCAACGACCGAGACAAAGCAGTAAAATTTTATCCATTCAAAATGACGCTAGTAACTATTCCACTGGACACAAGATAAGCCAAATCTGGCATAGCAACAGCAATAATAGAAGCATCTGAAGATTCTGACATCATGAATCCAAGAGAGCAACACAAATTGCCAAGAAAATTTGATGGAGAGATGAAAAAAGATTGAACACAACCTTCTATATCATGATAAAGTCACCAAACGAGTGACCAAACTGTGGTCTAAGCCCCAACAACTTGAAAAACACAAAAAAATCATAGGTCTGTCAGCACAGAACCTAGGAAACCCCAACCACTTTGAAAAAATGAAGCTGGAAAGAGTGAAAAAATGAGCTCCAATGACTGGAGGTGGCAGTGGCCGATGGGATGGTGGTGGTGTCGTCTGGCGGTGAACAGAGCTATCTGGTGGTTGTGGCAAAGATAAATGGCAGACTAGGGTTAGGGTTTTTTAGGCTCTAATACCAACTTGAAAAACTAAAAGAGTTATTCTAATTTATCAATGAAAGAGAGAGTACATGGGAGTATTTATACACATAAACAAGAAAGCTAAAAATACTAAAATACCATTAAATACTAGAAAAGTAAAGTAAAAACAAACAATATTATCCAACATTAAGAACACTGAGTAGTTCTAAGATAGTAGGCTTCGGCTTCACGAAGAAGGAGATGGATTGGCAAAGGATTTCGCGGAGAAGGAGAAGGATTCATGAAAAAGTGAGAAGGTAGTAACCTTCGGCTTCGCGAAGGAGAAGGATCTATGATTTTGGGTAGCACGCTTTGGCTTCGCTAAGGGGTAAGGACTGAGAAGGCTGTAGGAAATGAAACAGACGGAGATTCAGCCATAACAATACGTATCATCTTCACGAAGAAGGGGAAGGATTTGAGATTTCACGAAGAAGAGATTTCGGAAGGAGATTTGGCTTCAAGAAGGAGATCTGGTTTTTTAGAAGAGAACAAATGAGCCTAACCCTAAATTTTCAGGTTATATATTGGGTAAAGACTCAAAACGATGCTGTATTGGAAAGTATAGAAGAGAAATGACTCTGAGGTTTAAAACAACATCGTTTTGCGTATAGGTTTTGGTTCGGTTCAGTTCGGTTCGAAAGCACATAATTTTTTTAGCCAAACCGTAATTTTGGTTTGGCAGAAATGCCGAACTAAACCGAGCCAAGGTAACTTGTATGACCGAACAAACAAACCATTTTTTCACCCCTAATCTTATCTTGGCCTTCCTACTTATTGGAGTTCCTCAAAGGCTGCCTTATATTTTGTCATTCTTGAGAGAATGGATAATAGGGTATCAACCTGGAATTCAAACCTCTTATCATTAGGAGGAAAAGTGGTTCTCTTAAAAGCAGTAGCACAAGCCCTTCCTTCCTATGCTATGCGTATTTTTAAGTTGCCTAAATCAATATGCAATAAAATTCAATACGCTATTTTTGACTGTTGGTGGGCTAAAGATGATGATATTAAAGGTATTAGATGGTGTTCTCAATTAAAGCTTAATAAAAGTAAAGAAAATGGAGGACTTGGTTTTAACGCTGCCTTTTTAGTAAAGCAGGCGTGGTTGATCAATGAAAACCATAACAGCCTGTGTTCTAGAATTCTTAAAGGTTTATACTACTCAAACTCAAATTTTCTAAATGCTGAATGTCATAGAAACTGTTTTTGGATTTGGAAAATTATTTGTCATGAATAAAGAGGCTCTTATGGTACCAATATCAATGTCTGGGGTGATACTTGGGTTCTCAACTTCCATTCTATTGATTCTTTCAAGAATCATATTATTAATAAGGCCTCTGATCTCATTTTATATAATGGATTTAATTGGAGTAGGGTACTATTTTTCAATTATTTCCTCCCTGAATTGCTCATAAGATCCCGTTTATTCAATTATCTAGTTTAGATTTTGAGGACTGTCTCATTTGGACCTATTGCAAGAATGGTAAATATAGTGTGAAATCTGGTTATCATGTCACTTTTGAAGAAAACCTTATTTCTTTAGGCCATCATGCCTCGACTTCGTATGAAATCAGACCTGAATTATGGAATATGCTTTGGAATGTTAAAGTTTCACAAAAAGCTAACTATTCATTTGGATAGCCACTTTAAACTATCCATCACCTAGAAGTAATTTAAATTATAGAAAGATTATCTTTGACGACTTTACACCCCATCTATGAAAAGGAAGAGGAATCTATAGAACACATGTTATTTGGTTGTGATTGGTTAAGGCTGCTTGGTTTCCCTGATTCAGCCCCAGCTAGTGATTCTCATTTTCCATTTTCAAATTCTGCTTGATATAGATCTAATAAGACTAGTTTAGCTTCTCAGCAACAACTCCTTGATCACTAATATTGTTTCTAGTCTTAATATTCCTAGGGATTCTTGGACACCTCCTCCTTTTGGTTGGGTTAAACTAAATGTGGATTCTGCCTATCTCCCATGCCCCTAGTTGCATTCATCGGTGTTATAGCAAGAAACTCTGAAGTTGACATTGTTGATTCTTCTGGGAGAAAGATATTTAACAGTAGCATTGATCAACCGGAACATTGTGATTGAAAGTGCCTCAAAGAAAATAGTTGATTCTTTGAATGATAAAGCTTTCCCTCCTGGGCAGCTTTCCAACTTTGTCAAACATATCAAGAAGTCCTTTGTTTATTTTCAGACTTGTCATGTGACTTGGGTCAGTAGAGATTGTAATACATCTGCTAATGTTATTACCAGATTTAGCATCGATCGGAGCTGTAATATAGGCAATCTCCTACACTGTCCCTATGGCATTTCTTCTCTAGTTGACAGTCATAAAATCTTTTTTAATGGTGATTTTAAACGACCATGATGTACTCTCTTCTCTATTAATAATACTTTTTTGATAATAAAAAATGGTATAATGTATTTAAATAAAACACCTTATAACCAAAAAACTTTAAGCAACAAGTAAAAGAAAAGGTAATTAATAATTAAGTCTTTTTGGATTCTTGATTTTAGAAATTAAAAAACTATCAATATGATATAGTAATTTACTTAGTCATTGAGATTTGATTTATTCAATATTATTAAAAATCAAGATTGTAATTAAATTTACGTTTAAAATGATATGATAGAGTATCTGCTTTATAAAATCAGTATAATAGATATAAAATCAAAAGAATTCGACGGTTATATAAGACACGTCTCATCTTATATTCGCGTGTTTTTAATATTTTTTATGCAATCTTAATAAATACTAAATTTGGTTATAATAGATGTTGTAATTGATGATATTGTAAATACTACATTGGTATTTATGAGTCTATATGATAGAAGATAGAGAATTCCATTAAAATGTTTTGCAATTTCTAAGTTTTGTTCTTATATATAAATTCTCGTGTCTTCTCCATTAATAGATTTGTGGTAGTTCTTGTAAAACATGTACATCGGATTCCTTTCATTAATGGTGCAAATAACAGTTGTATTACAATAGCATTTTAAAACTTTCTTATTGTTCTTGCTTTGCCATTATAATTCAAATTTATGTATTTAGTTTCATGAATTATATCTATGTTGAAAATTTATAGAACCTGAAATATTGTTGGTAGTTTTAAATACTATAAACAAGTTTTCTTTAACTCAAAGCAAGGATAAACATTCAACACGAAATCAAATTACAACGAATAGATTTATGCTCATTCGACAAACAACAAGCAATTTTGGGAGGGAAAGCATCAACCCAAGTATAAGACATCTGAAAATTGACAACCATCTTGGTTAGAGAATGACTAGCTGGATTACCCTCCCTACAACAATTGTGCAAGTCTTTGACCAAAGCCTTATCTTTCAGAAAAATATCCACAGTCAAATTATGGATATCATGGTCAGAAAAGAAAACTGAGTTTTACAACTGAATGAAATTAATCACCCATTAATTTGATTTTCATAAAAATAAATTCTGCAGAATTCGATTTCAAATTATCATTCCGGTTATTTACCACGACTTTAAAATTCAACTGTGAATAGGTCCACAGTTTTGACCAGGATTAATTTTGTTAACTGTATGAAATCAGATTCATAGCAAATTTCTATTCATTTGTAATGGACTATGAAAAATCTATTATACTCTTATAATAATCAATTAAGGAAAATAACTTATTTTCCTTGAAGAACATTTTAATATATCATATATTTTGATTTCGTGATTTAATAAACATTAACAACCATTCTTATTATCATTTCAAACTTAATCTGATCTCAAATGTAAATAAACGTGTCAAAGAGAACTTAATCATTGTTGTTGATGTGTAAACTTTTTAACAGGAATTTTGAACTGTTGATTAATGAAGCTGTTGCTATGAAAGAAGAGATCTTGGTTGCTATAGCAACCAAGCCTTAAAAATAAGGTTTGAATTACATAAGAATAAGGAGAAATGTACAATAATCAATAATTTTATTGTAATATGAGTATTCACACTATCATATGCCAGTCCAATATATTTTATTTTGTATTCTCAAACACGTTCAACGAACGGGTACTTAACTAGTATTAAAAAACTACACTAACCAAATTAGAACAAATTAATGTTCATATTTTACCTTATTTAGAAAAAAACTGAAAATCAATCTCATTCTCTTACCAAATTTTGACCAAGTCTTAATTAAGAATTAACTAAGTAATGTGTTAATTTTAACATGTACAAAAATATTTATAATAATCAAGCCTGAATATGCTAATGAAAATGACGACATGATTTGGTTCAATAGTCAAGTCTCAACACAACAATTTGTAATGAAAACTACTATAAACATCAGAGAAAGAGGGGATATTTATAGACAGCTTCAAAAGGCTATTGAAACCAAGGAAATATGTATATTGAATGGAGTAACAAGATTTTAGGACACAAATAAGACAACAAATGGACAATAGGAGCCATGTGAATCTTCAGGCTGAATCATCATGACTGTTTGAAAAATTTCGTTCAAGATCTTGAAGAGACAAAATCACCATCAGATGAATTGCTTCAAAAACTCTGTAGCAACTAGCCTTCCTCGGGTGTTCACTGACATTTTAAGTTCGCTTATCTCTTTGTCGATATCCTGCAAATAAAACTAATTTACAAGTCCCAACCTTTCTGTATAAACAAATTCCTATCTCTTTGTCGGGTGTACACACATAAATATGAACGCATACAGACATATATATATATATACACAGACACACACAATACACGTATATATGCGTGTATGTATGTATATATATATATCTGTGTGTGGGTGGTGCAAAATAATGGATAAGTTTTAGATGAAAGCAAATATCTCGATAGATATAAAAATAAAATAATGAAATTAAAGCTACTTCTTTTGGCCAAATTATATATTAGAAGATTTAGTTTGTATGAATCGTTATTGGTTTTATGTATATATACATGTATGTATCTATGTACATATATTTTGATTTCTAGTATGTTGTACACAAATTACATATTTCAATGCAACAAAAAATATTTAGAATTGTAGCTAAGGCTCTTTATAATCGATGATTGCATTTAGATTTCATGTTTTAAGTTGATATAATGGCCCAAAAACTGAACATCTCAACAGTCTAACATACGTCGTAGCTCTGTGATTCTCTATGTAGGGGATAAACTAACATAAAAATGATCATACACTAAAACTGAACATATCTGAGAGCATCTCTGTGTGTAATCAAGTTAAAATGCCAAGTTGAAGTGTATAACAAAATACTTACCTGAATGAATTGCACAATAAAATCTATAAGTTTCTGCTTCTGCATCTCCTCACAGTGGCAGTTTGTTATTAGAAAGCTAATATCATATCCCTGTAAAACAAATGAAAGATAATATTAGTGATAAATCAGGCCAAATACGATAATTTTTTTTCAGTATGCCAAATACCATATATTCAATAATATGCACATGAGAAGGACATGCTCTGGAAAATTTATGAAGTAGAAATCGACATGAAATACTTGAAAGTGGAACATAACACCTCCTGCATATTCCTAGGGATCTTAGGAAGTGAAAAATACATTTTTGTGCATTATCAAATTATAACCAAAACACTCAAACCATCAAGAAACATATAAACAAGAAACTTCAAGGCGATTGGTTTTAGGTGCAAGGTATAGGATTCATAAATGAGAAGCATATAACGAATGATCTATGAAGTTGAAACTTCGGGTGGTTGCAGATGAAGATAAACGATAAGAACTATAACAATTTTACACTGCAAGCTGCACTAAGAATATCCAGAAGCAAATAAATAGATGACACTCCAATAAAAAAAACATTAACCATCAAGTAATGTCGATCTACCACACCTAACTAGTTAACCCACAAAAATGAGAACTGAATATATACAAGCTAAGCCTTGATGCGACTCAAATGAGTTCAAACTTAATCCATTTAAACATTTTACACATCTGGTCTGAGTTTAACAGGAAGAAAGAATCTAACAGCACAAGGTATGAAACTGTCATAGTAACAACTGTAACTTACTAAACAATCAATGTAGTATGGAAGTTCAACATATGAAACAGAAATGACTTAAAGAAAAGTTCTATTGATCATTGACAAGGAAAAGATAGTTAAACATATCCATAATAGGAATGATTAATGGACAATAGTCAAAGCATGGAAAATTGTCTTATGAACTATTTCCATCATGACTAAGTTTAAACAAACCACCAACTCAGTTCGTCTAGATGTATTTCTCAGACTTCTGTTGATAACATCAAGCTTTCAATCTTCACCTGATTTTCAGAAGAAATATGCCAGACTAAGAAGAATGTGACATGTTTTTCTCCGACTTTGTTGTCCCAGGGAAGGAAAACCGAAAGAATCTCAATTTTCTCTGTTTTTTTTCTACAATGTAAATGGAAGATGCATGAAAGAAGCATCATCTACATATCTACATGGGCATTTATGAAAAATATGTAGGATGAATGTTAAAAAGCATTATCTACATAACGATGAACGTACTTGTACTGGCTTTCTTCTCAATACTTGAAATGCTTCTGCCCTCATTGACAAAAATCTAAGAAACTTTTTAATTAATATGTTCTCTAGTTCGTCTGTCTGCTTAACCTGTACAAAACAATGATATTAATTTTTTCTTTTATGAGAATCTTCTTTCTTTTTTATGGATATCAGAATAAATAAATTTCTATTTTATCGGTAAAAGAAACTTTCAAATTCAGACATTTACAAAGGAGGATAAGAAATCCTCATTCCTACTCAACTTAGAATGCCCCTTCAATTGGAGAGGGCAACAACAAGAATGGACATTCCTAATGAAAATGGAAAAATATACCCATTTATAAGACACAAACTTCACATTTTCCAACAAAATATTAAATTCCTTAGGATTCCTTCAAAAGTGTTTGAGTTTGAATGTTGGACAAATATATTAAATATGAATGCTGGAAAAAGAAGAAAGTTACATCCCGATGATAGGAAAAGATTCTTCCTTCAATCTAAATTCAAATACAATGATATTAAATATAAGGTCTTCCATTAGCTCTAGGGATCTAATTCCATATGGTAGTAGAATGGAATTTCACCAATATCCTGGGTAGAATTTGTTTTTTTTTTAATAAGAAACTTCAAATTGTTATTAATAAAAAAGAAAAGTACAAACAAGGACCACCAAAAGAAACAAAAGGGAAAGGGAACGAAAGAACAAAAAACTAAGACCAAACACACAGCCAAGAAAACAAAATGAAGCTTAATGAACATGACTCCAAAAAAGAAGATTTAAAAGCCACAAAGACGCTAAAAAGAAATTTTTTTTGCCATAAAGTCTCAAGGTCATCCTCCTTATCATAAATAATTAGCTTGCTCCATTTCAACCTCCAAAGGGTAGCCACCAAGGCACGAAACCAAAGAACCTTCTTTTTATTGCAATTCCACTCAAAGAAGTCTCCAAGAAACAAGGACTTCACATTCTCAGGAAACACCCATATAAAGCCAAACAAGTCCAACGATCTGCACCAAATGCTGAAAATCACAGGACACCGCATTAAACAGATGATCAATGCTTTCCTCCTCCATAGAACACACCAAGACGGGCCGGCGCAGATTCCAGTAGGGAAACTTTCTTTGAAGCAAATCAAATGTATGCCTTATAACCAAAAGTCAAAGGAACACCTTGAAGGAACACGCAACTTCTTAATTATTCTTTTTTGGATTCTACAATTTTTTATTTTATTTGTCAATTATTATATTGCTTCAACTGACCCAATTATGTTTTGTTGACCAAGTATTCATTTTAACAGGAGTCTTAACAAGCACAAATTTCTTAGTCTGACCGAATAAGTGGGATTAGGAGTCTTTTTTTCTTTGGATGATACGAAATCCGATACTCACTTTTTATGTGAAGCCGAGTTCGAAACTGGAGCCCCCGCCAACCCCTACAGTCTTTGGGAGACAAGAAACCATGGCCAAAGGCCACGTATGGTACCCTTGAGGCGAGTCCAACCCCACACCTTGTGGGAGCAAACCACACGGCTGACCTCACCATTCGGCTAACCCTTCAATGGCAGTAGGATTAAGAGTCTTAAAAAATGTACTCCAAGTAATCTCAATTTATGAATACTTAAATGCCTGGTTATCAATGAGGCAAGCAGTATAATCATCCTGTGAAACGATATATAGTTAGCATGACTTTCTCTTTTGATGTTTCATTGACTTCATCTGTGGACTTTTGTCTTTGATACATTTGGATTTTACTTCTAAATTTAATCCATTAGAGACAATTGGATTAGTATCCATTCACGAATCTACTATTTGTTCGAGTATGTAATTCTTTCACATTTGACCTTTTTTTGTATTAAAAAACCCTTCCACTATTCCTAGAATTTTGTATTAACTGGTGGTTCAAGCTGTCACTATGAAGAGATCTCAACTAGTCTCGAACTCAAAAAGTCTTATCATCACCTACTTCATCAGGCAAAACAAACTATCCAACAACATTAACTTACCTTGAGGCTTATGCGCAGTGAATTGATAGAAGTCTCCATTAAACACTTTTCTGCCTCATTTCTACAGATCAAAATCTGCAAGAGAAAGTTCATTTGTTAAAATAATATTACAACGCAAATAACAACTCCCTAAGCTTTTTAATTTTCAAATAAGCAGTCCATTTCTGGCAGTTTGTAGTGCAACTGCAGAATGAAATAATTCGCGGATTGTACACATCACAAAAGACTATTTTTTTATAAGAAACAATATGTACTAAAAGATAAAAAAATATTTACAAAGTTCGACGGATGAGCAATCCAACCAGAACAAAAAAAAACTCCCACTAATACACAAATCAATCTTTACAAGCAGCCAACCAATCTGCATTAATAAAAAACAAGGAGATATTCTTGAACCACTTAGTATCAGACACCCAAAGGGAAGACAAAAAAAGACTCTTCTCCCATAGTGACACTAAGTCCTCCTCCGACTCCTCAAAGATTCTTCTATTTCTCTCCGTCCACAAGCACCAAAGAACCTCCATGACCCCGGTGTTCCAGAGAACCTTTTGCTTCCTAGGTAATTGCATCTGAAGCACCTCGGTGAGCAAACTATCCACTCTATTTTGAAGAACCCAAACCAGATTCAGTCTTTTCAGCGGTTTGTTCCATAAGTACCTAGCCGTCGAGCAACAAATAAAAAGGTGATCCAAGTCTCACTACTTTTGCATCACATAATACAAAAGCCAGGAGACAAAGCCATGCTAGGATGACACCGTTGAACCAACTCTTGGGAGTTGATCATACGATGACCTAAGCACCAATAGAAAAACTGAACCTTCTTGGGAACTCTAATCTTCCACAACACACTGATGGAAGAAGACAAAGAACTGCTAGGAGACAATAAACTAGACTGAGAAGAAGCGAATAAAGCTAGATGAGATTTACAAGAAAAAAAGTCAGATGACTTTAGGGACCAAACTCTTGAATCTGGGATGGACTCCCTAAAAGAGATAGATTCAAGAGACCCTGAGATTAAGGCTAAGTCCGCAGTTTCTCTATCGTTTAAGTTCCTATTGAAGTGGAAGTTCCATGTTGTATCCGACATAGACCAAAAAGACCTAATGGGGGCATTGTAAAGGGATGAGACACGATACAGTCTAGTAAAGAAAATTGCAAAAGGTGTGGAAGAGACCCAAGAGTCTTCCCAGGACCTAACTCTATTACCCCTACCCACTTTGTACTTAACAAGACTAGAAAAAGAAGCTAGACCCTGCGCGATGAACTTCCAAGGACTCGTGAGGGAATAGTTGCGAACCAGATTAGAGTCCCAACCATTCTCCCGAAGGCCATATTCGTTGACAATGATGGAATGCCATAGCGTATTCAAATCCAGAGGAAATCTCCACAATCACTAACTGATAAGAGCCATGTTCTGTTTAACCAAATTCTCTATACCAAGCCCTCCCTCCTTAATAAATCAATGAAGTCCGGGACCCTAGCTCAAACTCAAGGGAATTATCAAGAACAATGGGCATCATATGAAGTATCCCTTTTCATTTTCCTGGCCACACTTCGTCGTTCTTGATAACTCTCTCAGGTTTAGGCTCCTAGACTTTGTTGAAGCGGCATGTTTTGTGATTGATACTATCCATCATTCGTCAAGGAAATTGCGATCTAGCTCAACTGGTCACTGGTGAACAAGGCCTCCAAACTACGACTAACTTACAAAAAGATGAACTTTTTCCTAACTACAGTGCAGAAGAGGCATCGCTATACAGTTTGGATGTGAACTCAACCCCCCACATTACAGCTTTCGTGTTTTAACCTCACGACCACTAGATCATAACCAAACATTCCATTGAGACAGGATTTTCCCTATTCGCAAACAGTCAAATAATACTGCGTGAAACAAACAGAAATTCCTAGTGATATAATGGCAGCCCCTCTGGCTCTGGGTAATATATCTGATTCAGCAGAGACATTGGATTTACTTCATATCTCCAATCATCTGCAAGACTGCCACTAAATAAATATTGGACAAGTGATTTTAGAGTGAGCAAAGATGAAGACAAGTTCTTCATCACTACTTCTGTTGACCTAACATTGAAATCCCAATATTCTCATATCATTTTGCTCCATCATTCCCATATAATGCCCATAATAGCTGAACGTTTCCATCTTAAAACCTAAAAAGTCTCGAAATAACCAAACTTCCAATTACAGCATTTCTGCTTCTCATGCATGCAGGGGGGAAAGTGTTTCAGCAAAATCTAATGCGATGATCAAGCTTAAGCTAAATGCCTCCTGTAAAATCTACACTCGGGGGAGGGGGGGGGGGGGGGGGNGGGGGGGGGGGGGGGGGGGGGGGGTGATTGGTTTATGCTTACACTATGATCTTACAGGATTAAGCAGAAGTTCTGGACTGGTCCTGCAAAAATAAAATTGGAACATTAAAATCTTCTTGACGTGGCAAATCACAGTGGCTCAGAGCATGAATGAGACAAAAGAAAATATACCAAGAAAGAGTTATATTGGAAATATTACAATTTACAACTAGAATGATAAAATGAAGGTATATTATAATGCTTTAAAGTTCAGTAAAGTGCAAAAGGTAAAATGAAAATAGGATTCAAACAAATTTATAATGTGATAAGCATCATCTAAAACTCATATTCTTGTTATAAATACTTCTTCACCATTTCTGCTTGCTAGTAGCTCATTGAGCCCACACTTTAAAATAACATTAACACTAGCAGCGGTTAAAAATGATTGGCGAATAAGACATCTCATAACATACTTCATTTCCACCTCTGGCTTGTTATGCCTTTCTACTTCTTGACAAGGAAAGTTCTGCAACCACACATGGAAAAAAGTCATCATTTAAGCATTATAATTATGAAATGTCTTTTTCTTTTTTGGTTCAGTTTACGAGTAAGTGAATTGGGAGAAAATGGACAAATAAAATAAAAAACAAAAACAGCGTCTAGGCACAATGCAAACCAATACATACAAAGGGGCTTTCTGGACAAGGAAACCTACTATTAGTTAATACAGTCAAACTCAAAGGAAGCATTTGAAACTCAACAATCACATACTGTGTATTATCAGAAGAAACCCGAGATCAAAGTTCAACTACTTTAGGAGGATATAATTTATGACACTAACTTTCAAAACTACTTTACCAAACTATGTCTAGTTCTGATAACAAGAAAAGACAACATGTACATAGGACACCAAAAAAGAGTATCAAATTACAATGTCCTTTTAGCTCTAAAACTATATGATAGCAGTAGTGCATCAGAAACTTTACAATGTCCTTTTAGCTCTCATTTATGAATCCTATATTTATTGTTTAACGTATTGAGCCACTTCCACACTCATAGTTTATGTAGCTAAAGTTAATGGTTCCCATACAGAATCTAGTTTGCAAATTACCTGGATAGCAATAGGAGAGAGTAGAGAGTTATCATAACACAACCACCATAAGCAGGAAATGATTCCCAGTCATAGTTTCATAAAAATGATAAATTTAAAGGTTCAGAATGATTCTTTTATTGTATGAATCTGTATCAATACATAAAATTTAATAATATATATACACAAACATCAAATTGTATGAATCTGTATCAATACATAAAAGTTAATAATATAAGACACCGAGCTCTTTGATGATGCAGAATCAATAATATATATACACAAACATCAAATTATAAAAGAATTAAACCCTAATGATAATCTTGACTGAATAGTAGTAACTTTTAAGGACACACGCACAATGATATACCTGCAGGCACATAGCTGCCTCTAGCGTGTTTCTTATGCAGGTTAAGTACAGCCGCATTGTGCTTCCCTGATTTTCAATACATAAAAGTTAAAAAAAAAAAAAAGTCGACAAAGCTAAAGTAAAATCAGTGTCAAAGTAAAAATCTACTTGATAAATTGAGCTACTGAACTAAATCGAAGATCATAGACTGTAATGTCATCGAATTTCCCTGATTTTCAATACATAAAAGTTAAAAAAAAGTTGACAAAGCTAAAGTAAAATCAGTGTCAAATTAACAATCTACTTGATAAATTGAGCCACTGAACTAAATCGAAGATCATAGACTATAATGTCATCAAATTTCCAAACCAACGGGGAAAAAGAAGAAAATTGTGGAAGGGAAGATAATTAATGAGTCTAATCTCATTTTTTTCAGAAGCATGCTTAAACAGGCAACAGCTCGACTGAACGAAGTGGTTGAATTTTTGGTTTACAGTCCATGAATCTTTGAGCAGCCAATCAAGGCATTGAAAAAGATTAGCATAAAAGAGATACGAAGATCGATCTTCAAAAGTGTCCGGCTTACCATATTTCGATCCGAGGCAGAAACTGCGGAGATCGCTCCTTTTGCAAGCTGAAAAATGAAAAATGAGCCTTTGTTGAAGAACGGAATTTGATGTTAGAGTGCGCTCGCAGAAGCTAGGATAAGAAACGACTTGCAGAACCTACGTTTCGTTTTGCAGGGAGACTTTGTCAAGGGACGAATGTGCGCGCTAAAACAATAAAACGTGAAAAATGTTAAGAAAAATAGAAAACAAAAAATCCGACCTACCGGATTCGAACCAGTGACCTAAGGATTAGCTGTGGATATTACCCGACTACAGTCCTCCGCTCTACCAACTGAGCTAAGGTCGGTTGATATTCTTATTGTTATTCGATGTTAAACATTTCGAAAGACGTTTTTCCTCAATTCCAATGGGATCGGGGAATACCACCTTTCCAAATCCTTATATCAAATATGTGGGTATTAAAGTTTAACCATTGTGTCAACTCATCCCGTCAAACATATTTTTTATTTAAGGTATAATAATTGTTCACACTAAGAATTTCAATCGTCCCCAAAATAATCACAGTGTTAAACAACAAAATATAAGATCTCTAAAATGCATACAGCATGAAAAGCATGTTATATGTGTCTTTCATGCATTGTCATGTTGCGGAAACAGGAAGATGAATGATGAATCTTCATTAGGCCATCAAACTAGCTCCTACCTCGCACGTACAAAACCATTATATATCCAACATATTCTATGTTGTGGCGCAACCTGAAAAGAAAATGCCTACAACAAAGCTAAAAATCCAATTAATAATGTACATCCTATACTAGTCTTTTTTCTAGTTGAAGAGATAACTTTTTACTACCCTAGGACGTCCATCCATGCGCTTTTAATGTTAGAAGTGTGGTGGTAAAAAAAGTGCGATGTATGCGTCATTGAATGTGTGGGTAAGCAAAACAACGAAACAATGATGTCCTTTCTTTTATCAGTTTGTTTACATGCCGCTCATTCAGCTAATCGTCATCATTTCAATAATGTCGTTTGAGGTTTTTGTTTTCCTTTGAATTTTGGTTTCAAATCCATGCCTTTTTATAGCCACGTTCCCCTAAGTTTCAACCATTTTACTTGGCATTCCTTCGTAACTACCTTTTTGTTTCTCCTTCCTTATCTTCTTCATCTGCTTTAAAAATGGCAGAAGACATCATCTTTTCTCCCTCAATTCTTAGGGTTAGAAATAAGAGTGAGTTCAGAGAGTTCTTACTTCGTAAAATCATTCTTTCTCCATAAGGTTCACTAAACATTATGTCAGACTAGGGAAATGGGATTTCCCTGTCCTCCTCCTTCACTTTAAGAGTTTTTTCACTATTATAACCTCGCCCATTCCTAGTTCACACTAAATAAATATAGGTTCTCCTTTGTGTTTGAGGCAATGATTAGGTTATACAATTTAGAGTTAGGTCTGATGGAGTTTAGGCTTACTTATTTGGTTAAGTTAATAAGGGTAAATTTATGCATTACCCCTAGATATGACAATAAAGGTGTCCTGATAAAAAATCTCTCTAGGGGAGGCAAAAGATGGGATAGAGATGTCCTTAACATTTAGGGAGACTAGTCGGTGACGGCCACTGTACTCTTCCCTGAAACTGTGGAATTCTCAGTAAGTTTTTTTAAGATTCATTCTCCTTGAGTTTCCATTTCCTCTAACTAATTTTTGTTTCCTTTTATTTTTGCAAAAAAATGGTGAACACAAAGCCACTCCACTCAAGGGCTAAATAGAGCATATCGATGCCTCTTACCACTGTCAAGTTCAGGATTGGCATTCATTGCTTGATCCATGGAGAGAAGTGACAACGACCATCGTAAGTGACATTCCGACATCAATTATTGTTCTCGCCATTGCTCCGTGTGATCTTTGTTCTTGTTGCCATTCATACTCCTTCCTCTCACTTTATCACCTTCTACCCTCCTGAGTTTACCGAAGGTTGAATCGATCGTCAAACAAAGAGTTTTTCAACCTATAGTCACTCGTCAAGACGTGATGGCGAGGCTGAGGACCATGATCGAAAATGTGACTAGTGGATTGACTTATGAGTGTATGGCTTCCCGCCCATTCCCTACTCCACCTCCTCATTTGACTCATCCTCGTTCAACTCCTCCTCCTGTCGACCGGGCTCCTCTCCAAGAGAATGTTGAGGAATTCGTTGCTTAGTATTTGAGGAGTTATACGAGCGACCCTCTAATTCCAATTTTGAAGAGGCGTGGACCATTTTCACATTCGCTACTCTCATCGGCTTCTTACACTAGATTTTCATTCTTTCCTTGTTGTACCCTTGTATTCTATTAAGGAAATAATCATATCCATAATTTGTAGCCGTTACCTAGGTTTTGGTTATTCCATTTTTTTCATTGTCCTTTTCTACTCCTTTTTCATCATATACTACTCGAGATAATCATCCTTAACCAATTCTTCAATGTAGTCTTTTAGTTGGAAGTAGTGTTTTATGTAATGACCGATGATCCTGTGGTATATGCAGTATTTATCTGTATTCCCATCGTTTAGCTCTTTCGTTGGAGACAATGGCCTTCTCAACCATGGCTCATTTTTTTATTACTTCTAAAAAATGATTGACGAGTACATTTAATGACGTGTAAGCCTAGTCTCTGTGTACAAGGGAGAGCTTCCATTGAGAACATGAGTTGAAAGTCTATTTATGAGAAACATAGAGGCCTGAAAGGCTTCACACCAAAACTTTATAGGCATTTGGGCTTGAGCAATGAGAGTTAAACCAGTCTCAACTATGTGTCTGTGTTTCCTCTTAGTCTAGTCATTTTGTGTAGAAGTTTAAGGACAAGAGTGCCTAAATTATATTCCTTGTTATTTGACATATTCAACAAAACTCTGCTATTTTCCCCTCATATCAGATTGGAGACATTTCATTTCATTTCTAGTTGATTTTCTACTAGGTTTTTAAAATGAGTGGACACTCTATATGCATTAGATTTTTGGTTTTAGAGGAAACAATCAAATGTATTTACTATAGTTATCAATAAAATGTATATAATATTGAAAAACCAAAAGTAGCTAGAATTGGAAATGGCCCCCCCAGATATTTGTATGAATGAGTTCTAAGGGATAAGTAACATGAGAATTTGAAGATTGAAAAGGTAACATATGTCATTTTCCAAATTGGCAAGCATCATAAAAGGTTAAATTTTCATTAATCTTACGTTTTTTTATTACAAGCTCCCAAAATCTGACTCATGACGCTACTTGGGGTTTGACCTAGTCTCCTATAACATATCTCACTTAGGAAATTTAAATACTGGCACTGACTTGATTGAGACTAACTAACATTAGACAACTAATTGAACTGAATTACAAAAAAACTCTTGACTGAAACCTTGACAGTGATGACTAGTCTTAAATGAGGATTAAGTGACTGGAGTACTGAAAGGAGGATTGATGGTTGACAAATGAAGCTGATACATGCCACCTTTAAACTTCCCTCTAAGCAGAACCACCCTTTATTGCCTTGTCCTTAATAACACAACCACAAGAATAAAATTCAACAATTATATCATCATAAGCAGTGAGTTGTGATACACTAAGCAATTTCTTCTTAAAGCCAAGGCCATACATCATATCTTTTAGAAATAGAACCTTAGTGTTTGGAGTGTGCATCAGTGAATTACCAATATATGTTATAGCCAACTTATTATCATCACCAATGGTAAGTTTATGATTACCATTGTATTCAGTTTTTTAACCAATATGCTCAGGATCATCAGTGGCCTGTCAGTTGGTTCCAATATCTACATACCATGCAGGGTCACTTACTACTTCTAAAGTGGAAATGTAAGCTGAGTTTGGATTACTTCCATTGTTGTTCTTGTTTTGACCTAGAGGATTGTGCATGTAGTTATTGTCATACTTGTAATAGTATCTAGCAATTGTGTGACCAATTTTGCAACATGTTGCAGGCAGATTGGTCTTGAGTTGTTGTTTCTACCACCTGTTCCTCTTGATCTTGCTCCTCTATTCCCATAGGAGCTTTAGAACTTGCTCTGATTGGAAAACTGACCATAGTTCGTACCTTGGTGGTTATTTTGTATCATGTTCTGACTACCCAGGGATACTCCTCTTATTGCTGCATAATTTACAGTGACTTGTCCAAGATTGATTGAGACAATCCCTCCATTCATTTGCTCAAGTCTCTTCTCATAGCCTAGAAGCTTGGCTGCAAGTCTATCTAACTTATCGCTTCCTTCTCATTGATTTGTCAAACAACAGGATTGTACTCATAAGAGTCTAGTCCTGTCAATACTTGGGATACTAGGTCTTCCAAGTCCATTGGCCTACCAGCAAGAGCTAGGTTATCAGCAAGACTTTTTGTATGTTTTAGATAGTCACTCATCTTCATTCCTCCTTTTTACAGTTTTTGAAACTCTCTCTTGTAGTAGATTATCTTAGATTTAATTTTCACACCAAATAGGTCTCTGATTACCCCCAAAGTTCCTTTAAATTTTCACTACCCATTACTTCTAAGGCTACATTAGGTTATATAGAGTTATATGCCAATCCAATGAGGTTCTGGTCCTGCACTATCCAGTCCCCATACTCAGGATTTTCTGCAACTTGATGTTCATTTTCTCTTTTGGTGTGAATAGCAACATATTCTATAGAACACTTCTTGGTCCCTGTGATAAAACATTCCATTATATTTCCACGGATTATAGGTAACATAAAATTCTTCCATAGAATGTAGTTTTCATGGTTGAGTCTCACTGAACAGTAAGATCCAAGTGGGTTACCTGACTGAGGTGTTAATTTCTGGTTTGCTTGTACTATGGGAGGTGATTCTTTGACTCTTGCATCCTTCTTTTTCTTCTCTATTGTCTGAGTTGTGGGAGTGGTTTCAATCGTGGGTGTCAAGGCTAGGTCTCTCTTACTGTCGTTGACATTCAGCTTTTGCTTTCATACCAAGTAAAGAATATTGCAGAAGGTAATATGCAGTAGAAATGCTGGACAATTGTCAACATTAAGGACACTGAGGTTGTTCTTTCTATTTATATCCACAACATACAAATACAACCTTAAAATGAAGGAAAACAAACTTTACACGTATAGGCCTTATAACAAACTAAAAGACCTTAGATCATGGGGCTCTTAATTACACAAGTAGTAAGTAATAAAACGGGTAATTTCTGGGTTTAATGTGGTTTTTAAAATAAATTCTAGAAATAATTTAGTTTTGAAACTAATTCCAAAACTAAGTTAAAAATGGCCACGTTGGAAGGCGTCTTTTGTAAAGACGACTTCAAATTGGCAAAAGCCATCTTTACAAAAGACGCATTCAGTGCATATGCTCCCACCTTACAAAAATTATCAACACAACCTAAACACAACATGCATACAAAAATCATCCATCCTGCAGAACAGTTTATAACTTTATCACACATTCTCAATGAACATCATACATTTTTAACAAATTTTATGATTTTACATTTTATATTATTCTACAAAAATCCAAATATAAAAAATATAAATCAATCACGTTCCACATGGTGGTCGTCTTCTCATTCTTCTTGGGAGTCTTTCATATGTTTGTAGTTGAGTTACTTGTGAGGATGGACTTTCCACCATAATAGTTGCTGTTACACTTTCTTCCTCTACAATAAGCGACGGGTCTTCATCCATAATATGGGGTATTCATCCACAATATGAGCATATTCCACAATAGACGAGTTTTGGGCACGTCTTCTACCTCCTCCTCCAAGAGCACTAGCTCGTCCTCCTCCAAGAGCACTAGCTCGTCCTCCTCTATGCCGTTGAGGTTGATGAAATGGCTCAGAAGTAGAACCAAGTCGAGTCACTGACTCACCTCCAAATGTATAAAGGCCGGCGGTGTGTATGGCTCTTGTTGAGACATAAATGGTTCGTCTCGAGGCATGTGTGATTCTTGTTGACTTCTTTGACATGAGATGTGCACTTCATGCCTTCGGGACAAAGGAGCTTGATAAGCCGCATTCACTTGTCTTATTGCTTGTGCGACTGTCTCACACACATTACAGATTTGAGGCATTATCCAAGACGGCTCAGTATCATCAAGTGTCAAATTGTTAACATTGTCCAGACTCCCATTCTGCATAGATAAAAAAACATTATATAAGTGACTTATTAAATGACCATATAAGCCTATTAATTACATAAATTAATAAAAAATTACCATTAAACCATCTATCGTCGTGTGATTCTCTGAGTTATGTATCATCGTGTGATTCTCTTATACTATAACATGTATGAGCTGGCATATCCATGTTCATCCACGCGTCACTCAGCAATGTATGTTTTACGCTCATCTCATCTCTCAATGTATGTCAGATGTTGGATGCCACAATTTAGTTCATTTCTCCCCTTTAAGTCGATGTCATTCAACCGCCTTTCGGTATCACATAATTCGGGTACACATTGAATCATACTGAATTGTCTTACCTATGTTATAAATAAAAAGTATAATATTACCCGATCTGGAGTTTGTCTATCTAATGCAAATCGATACACTTCAGGAACATGTGTGGAGCTCTCTGTGAGACTAAAAATATCTCTCCATCTATGAGATAAATTACACACGGTTAAATACATGTAAATGATAACATACATATATTATAATCAAATGAGTTGACTTACCATATACCCAAATGAGGAGCTGGCATTGGAAGTCCATCTTCCCCGACATTATCATGTCTCGCCCGTTGCAACCTCACTGGTGTCAAATGTGAAAATTAGTCACATGCCCGTAATTGCAGTAATACTAGTGGGCCAGCAATATCAGAAGCATTTTACGGTTGGTTTTACACATCTCCCTAGACAAATATGCAAGGCATGCACTATCTCAACTATACTGACCAGCCTCAGCAAAATCTTCTAGTAAAGGCAAGAACATCACATGTACCGTAATGTTTGACTTATCACAAAAAGGTACCTTCAATAAGTTGTAGAATATATGCACGTGCATAACGTTGCACATAAAGCTCATCATCATCAGATAATGAGGGAAAATGTGCAGTCAAACACGTCATAAGTAAACGTGATCCCTGTAAATCACGTGGGCCTGGTCGAAATCCTAACAAATCTTTACATATCCTTAGCCAATCTCGATGTGCACTGCCCGTTACCGCCATCCCATCAACTGGAAGTCCTAACTATATTTGCACATCTGGTAGAATAATAGTACACTCACCATGTGCCATATGAAATGTGTGTGTTTCAGGACGTCATCTCTCCACAAAAGATGTGATCAAGTGCCAGTCGAGACCGATAAACCCAACCCTCGCAACTCCATAAAATCCAGCACGTATCAAATATGGAATAATATGTCTATGGAGTGGCATGTTCTGATGAACAACTGTAGTATGTCGGTGACAATGTAAAGCACGAGAATCCTCCTGATCCAAACATGTTGGGATCTATGTTGATTCTGTAAATACAACACCGAGCTATCTTGTGGTCCAGGCTCCATGATTCTTGAAAATGAGTGTCGTTCGAAATACAATGATTATATTGAATTACATAAAAATATACCAAGTCAAATATTACATCGAATTACATAAAAATGTACTAAGTCAAATATTACATTGAATTACATAAAAATGTACTAAGTCAAATATTATGAGTCATTTGACACATGTGTGAGGTCCGGTGTATTGAGTTATTTCAAACATATTATGTGATTTTCGACGACACACACAAACTTTCCATTACAACCTTAATAAACTTCTTGCATTTTATAACTCAAAGGTTTGGCAATGACTCTACCACACTAAAATGTTGATGTCTGAGTATCGAGTATCTTTCTAAAGCATACTTAAGGTCTGCCTTACTTTCAAAACGTAAATCTTTGTATAATTCATTTGTTTCATTCCAGATCTCAGTACGTTAGATGGGTATCTGATCTAACTTTGCATTTATATCATCCCAATCCAACTGAGTAAGGAATGGTGATGAGGGTTCATGCTGGAGCATTTCAGCTGAGGGGTTCACAACATCATCATCTTCAATTGGCCATCATCTTCATCAATAACATTACAAGCATTTATCTCCTCAAACTCTACCAAGAAGAAGCTACGTGGAGGGCTAGATGGATTCACATGAACTTCATGAGCATCTGCATCTCCATGTGGCAAATAACTACTACTAGGTATATTTTCTTGCACTGTAGGATATATGTCATTGTCATGGAATGGAGAAGAAATTATTGCACTATCGTGTACCTCAACTCCACCACACATATTGTCACTATATAAGTTTATGATAGGACCTCCTACATCTCTAGTATTTTTTGTTAAATATAATTGAATTGTATTTGGTGGAGGAATTTGAAGCACAAAAGTAAACATCACATGAGCCTCATTATCATCCCGTATAGGAAAATCCACATAGTTGAATGACCCAGCACCAAGAGTAAGTGAGTAACGATAAACTATGTCCAAGTTCCAATGTAGACGGTCAATTAACAAGGCTTCACATAAAGTATTATATAGCTCGCTTAAAATAATTTTATATGAATTACAATTTCCCTCATTGAAGGTTGATCATAAAAAACTCCATTTGCACCGATTACGACATTACCATTAATGTAACAAAAAACTACCATAGGCTTTTCCCCCATTTGTCAACCTACTAAATAATACACAACAATTTCAGAACTAGATCTAGAAATTTTACAAATTAATCTACAAATTCAAAGTTAATAACTACAATTTCATATATATCAACCCATTCATAAATTAAATCTTACAAATTAAGAGTTTAAACATAAAATGCATCTAAAATTGAATAATTTCAAGATTTTAAGAACCCAAAACACATGAAAATCTAGTATTTGAGAGAGATTAAAGAGAGATATTACAAAATTGATGACATATATCCATACAACATTCATAAAAAAT
Source organism: Datisca glomerata (assembly GCA_003255025.1). Classification (NCBI taxonomy): domain Eukaryota; kingdom Viridiplantae; phylum Streptophyta; class Magnoliopsida; order Cucurbitales; family Datiscaceae; genus Datisca; species Datisca glomerata. The sequence goes on along the minus strand of QANY01013229.1, from coordinate 628,441 downwards.
GAATAATTTCAAGATTTGAAGAACAAATTTAAGAGATCAAAAGAGTTAGAAATATATTTAGGGTTTGAAGAGTTTTTGCTAGTAATTTGAGAGATTGAGATTTTTTTTTGTGAATGAGAGTGAGATAAGAGTGAGAGGGTGCAATGCCGACGAAATGACAATAAACTCCGGCCACAATCGACGACGAACGACGGTGGGCTAAGGGGTTTCTGTTCGCGGGTGTTTTGTTCGCGAAACAACTCTTTGTTTTCTCTATGTATTGTGAGGTTTATAAAGGTATCGTTGAAGACATCTTTATAAAAGATTCATTCTACTATTAATGAAGGCGTCTTTTATAAAGACGTCTTCTACTTTTGTGAAGGCGTCTTTACAAAAGACGTCTTTTACGTGGCTTCATTTGTGGTCACGCCAGTACGAAGGCATCTTTGCAAAAGACGTCTTCGTCTTAGCTGTACATTTCCACCTTACTTTTAGAATTTGTTTAAAAAATACAACATTTTAATTATTTTTTTCAAATATAAGATAGAATACTCAAAAATCCTAATAAAACACTAGTAATAAAGCAGCCCAAATATAATTAAAAGGAATCATCTACTTGTCTTGACATAAATAAAGTGCACATCGAACCTGTAGCCAGAATAAAGAATTCAAACGAAATTTTATATGTTTTATTCTTTATTCTTTTCATTTTTCAAATGAAAGTCTTAGTTTTAGACTTCACGACCCACATTATTACATATTTATCAAGAATTTTAATAAATTCAACCGAAATAAACGATTTTTCCTTTTTATTGCCTAAGAAACAATTTTAAAACTGTCTTTACACGAATGTTTCTCGCTTTGTAATGTTGCTTGGCTCATAGATTTGCTCGTTTTACTTTGTTAGATTAGTATGATGGGGTTCCCCTCCTCCTATCATTTTTTATGTGTGAGTCATTGAGTCTGCTTTCGCTACAAAATAGGAAAGAAAAATTGAAATCGACTCATGCACGTATTTATATTTACAGAAGGTAAAGAAGATGAAAGCGGAACATTTGTGACTACTATCTAAGCACCTGCAGGCTGTAACCATATATCCAACATCTTCTAAACGCTATGTTACGTTATGTCGGAAAATTCGAACATCATGTTGGAAAATCATCTATGAAAGAGCTTGGAATCCAATGTATATGTCATTTTTTCATTGTTTTTCTCATGTTCTACAACCATGCCTGCCTTCTTTAAAAGACCAGCTTATTGTGTGTGATTCTGCAGTATAACTTATTTGATTCTTTCATTTTTTTTTTCTTTTTGTAAGTGAGAAAATATTTACAAGTTATTCTCAGCCATTGTACTCTAACATCTCTATCAATGAATAAAATCAAATCGTTACTTTCTCCTTCTGCTATGAGTCAACCAAGATTTCATTAGCCAATTCTTTCGCCAACTTATCAGCACGGTCGTCCTGTCCGCCGGCAAAGAGATACACCCGAAAAGCCAGTTGCAAAGTCCTCCAAAGAAGTTTAACGCTTCCCCTTTCTCGTCTTTTGTTTTTTGGTCCTGGTTCTCCACTCATCGCTGCCACTTTTGCTTCCACTCTTTCCTGAAACAAAAGTCTCGACATGGTCACCGAATAATCCAACCAACTAAAACAGTTTTTTTCCTCTACACGTCAATAGCTTGCTCGAGTTTTAATGAAGAAACTACCTTAAGAGCTAACTCCATGCAGCTAGAGGAAGCATCCACCGTCAACTCTTTGATCTTAGTTAAAATCTCGAAGTCGAAATGGATACCTTGACTCGTAAATTTCTTTAGTTCCTCGTCTTTGATCCGTTCGAGCGCGTCAACTTCTTTTTTGAGCTTTGGTTTGTCAGGAAAATAAGCATAACTAAGATAGCATAGGTATTTAAGCTTTTGATTTTGTACAATATATGGTTAATAAGATGTTTACTAAATCTTCAACTTTCATTACCTTAGAAAAATAAGCTTCAAATTTGTCCAACAGCCATTCCAATGGCGGTTTTACTTCCCATCGCTTCAAATCGAAGACGATTGCGTCTAATTTCGAGTATAATGCAGCTGCTCCCCTTAATGCTTCCAACTTCTTTGCAGGGAAGTCTTCAAATCTACTTAACACCTGTGTTACAATTTTAAATCTTAGTTAGAGAAAATAATTTATAGGCATTTACAATTGATAATTTCATCAATTATAACTACATTGACCTGAGTTTCGTCCGTTAGGGCTTCGAGAACGGATTCGACGTTCTTCTGAAACTTGATCAGCATAACCATATCTTTCGATTGGAAAGCGCTAATCGCTGCTTTTAACTCCACGATCAATTTAGCATGTTTCTGAACATCTTCTTCAATTTGTTGGAAATACGGTGATCTTATGCATACGAAAAATATGATTAATTGAGTTACTCAGAGTAGTATTTATTTAGTTCACAAAAATATAGCAATTCTTAGTACTTCAAGAAAAAGATTAAAAGACCTCTTTGTCAACTCCGCTAACGAGGCGGCCAACCCTTGACTGCCACCCGCGGAGCCACCAATCTGCTTCTTCACCTCCTTAACTGATTTAGCCTCGAGACCACTACTTTCCATCTTTCTTTTAACATTCTGAAACATGCTACTCATCTGGTTGGATCTCTTCAACTTACTAACTTTTCTTCCACCACCAAATGGTGGGGGTGGAGGGGGGCGACCACCTTTCGTGCACGGTATAGGTGCCGGTGGCGGTGGCAGTGGCACCGGTCCTTTTGCAGGCGTAAAAGGAGGTGGCGGTGCTGGTTTTGAAGGTATTATGGATGGCTTATCATTTACTGATGACTTTTGTTTTTCAACTGGATTTTGGATTTTGTTCATCTCAGGATTTGCTTCCTTAACTTCCTCATTCTTGATCAAATGTCTGCATTTTTCATGACTCTCGATTTTCCGAGAAACATAAGCTGCTTTGGCGTCTTTTTCTTCGGTTAAATCGAACAACTCTTTCGCCGACTTAATAACGCAATCAAGTGTTGCTAACACCATGTCGACTTCATCAAAAAAACTAAAATCATTGTGAGAGAATTTCTACTAAAACACAACATTATTAATTCTAAATTACACATTAAAAACATTATTATTATTTACCAAGTTGTTCCACAGGAGAGAGATCAAAGATTGAGTTTTTATCATTCACGAAACTGGTCAACAGCTCTTTCTTCTTCATCATCCATGAATGTCTGACACACTCCAAGGCACTGCATAAACATGCCACTCTCTATATTGTAGCACAGATATTAAAAATTCATCAGAGATAATACAATAAAAAGTGTGAATCAATTTAAGTGACACTAATCAAATACCTTTTCAATGGCTACTTCTTTCATTTTCGACGAAAAGACGGGCTGGACGATTTCCGGGTAAAGTCTATGGAGATGCTCCATGATCATCGTTTTGCTTGATCACCAACTGCAAGCAAATACAGTCTATCTGATAATGGTGGAAAATGAGGATGAGATAAAGGTTGCAGGTAGGAAAATGGAACTGAGGAAAATTCATTTTGGTAGACATTTTTTCTTCCCTCTTAAGCTTTGAAATGTCAAAGCTCTGCTCAATTATTCCCAATATATTAAGATGGCAATCTCATTTTTTTCTTTTATAAATGGCATTGTCCGAGTAGTTACATCTATATTTATGAACACACGCCTTGTTGTATTTTATTGTATCTAATAAAAGTCTTACCTTTAAATTTCCACTACCAGATATATTTTAAATTTATTATTGAACTAGAACATATGATATGCTTTATGCAATAACTTCTTTTGTATTCTTAAAAAAGGTAAATTAAATGTATCACGGTTCGAATATTAATTTGTTCTTACTTCACAAAAATGAATATACCATTATTTGTTGTTATTATGAAACAAGTCGTTCTAAATTAATTTCAAGGCTGAAATACAAAATTTGTACGCTTTGACCGTTTTGCAATCACATCACATGCAACATTTTATAGGCAGTTAAGTCATATATTTTAAAATTCTTGCAACTAAGCCTCCTTTTGCACCATGCATTAGTTTTAGTGTCTATATGCTATCAGTTTACTATTTTCTCTCCATTCACTCGTTACTCATATTCTATTCTTCATGAACTTAATTTGAAGTAACATGTCAAATATATTATGTTTTGGTTAAGCTGAGTACATAATATAAAGTCTTTCAATTTTCAATTTGTAATTTCTGATTCAAAAAACAATTTAAGAGGTTTTGTACTGAATGGTTGTGGGAGGTAAAATAAACGTTTTTTATGATTTTTTTTAACTAAACCAGATTATATTGAAGAAACAAAAAATACAAAGTTAAGGGGCTTAAACCTCCCGTTTACAGAAATTTTCTTTTTCTCAATCAAACTAATAATAGAGGAGGATAAACAAAAATCACTAGGAAGGGCACCGGGGGGGTCAGCCACGTGTCGCTCGATCACCTAGGGGTGTGCAAAAATCAAGAACGATCGTGAAAGCCGTAGGAAGGACACCGGGGGTGCCCCACCCAATGCACTCCGACGATCAAGTCAGTAGAGTGTTTATAGAAAAGTAGCAGTGTGGAGAATCGTTTACCGTTTAATGGGGATCATCATATATTAATAATGATTTTCTGTATCAGTCAAACATCCAGATCCAATGTATCTTCTTCCTTATTCTGATAAGGAAATGAGATATTCATGGAGAATATTCTATGATCAAAATATTTTGAATTATCATCTTATCATCTTCAACCATTGAGATTGCTTGATAGTTTTGATGTGTGCCTACATTTCCTTGTATAACTGGCTATCTCGAGTAGCCATGATCCTAGGTATGAGATTACCTCATCATCCATGTGATTTCAGTAGTGTAAGTATAGGTGAGCTCGTGTCCATCGATCGGATCGTGGAGGGTGTCTCGGTCATCACGGTGACTTCGGTCACAGCCGATTTTTCAGTTTGGACTTAATATGAGCCATCCCCGAGAAACGGGAGTATTGTGCCTTGTTCAGAAATATTATTGAGTGAGCTTTAGCCCTGGTGTTTTTTCTCCTCTATAGTTTGCCCCCACTTCTTGAGTTTGGAGCATAGCAATAAAGATCGGGAAGTATATTGTGGAGGGAGCCATGAGCTTTTACTCAAGACTCTGTCTTTGCACTTAATCGAGTGTTAAGTATATGTTGGTGTTGAGATCATCAAACAATAGAGTATGTGTTCAAATATCTAAGTATTTGTTGCCGGTTCATGATGGCATCTCAGAGCATCTTGTGACTGAAATGAGCTTTCTTCATATTTGCCAATTGACTATTGGTAAAAATGTCATTATCTTGATTAATGTTGGACTTCTTCATGTAATGATGTGTGTGATCGTGTTGGGACCTGAAGCTCTGTGGTTAAGGTTTGTGCGAGTTGCTTTGAATAATTATCAAGATCGAGTCCGTATGATTTTCATATGGCGTTCAGGTGTCATGAGATTAATCGGTGGTCATCACAACTAAATTTTACACCTTCATCTAAGTGTATAGTGAATACTTGGTGTTAGGATTGAATTCCTTTGATCCGGTGCAGGCGATAAGATGGCCAGTCCATTTGGATTGCTTCATTATAAGGTAGACTTGACGTTGTGACGTTATAAGGTCTTTTCAAGGATAACAGTTTTTTTAAAAACCTACGTTGCATTCTCGTGTTGATCCATGTTTGACCATGTATCTGGTACATTACATTGGCATCTCATGTCGCGTGGCGGATGATGGAGTTATTACACTCTATGGTGTGCATTCTTAGGGTTCTTCTTACCATTCAGAAACTAAGCCGTGACTGCCAACTGAAGGTTTTGATGTTTTGGTTGTTGACACTTTCTTGTAACTCAATATTTGAGTTTTTTAGTCAATCTATGTCACATAGTGATTCGGTTGTCTGAAATTTATGGTGATTTTGTGGCGTAGCTTGGTGCAACGAGTGTCTTTGAGCTAACCTTGATTAAAATTTGAGCGGTTCTTCTCTTGGAGAACGAACTATTGAGGATCGATAAGGTGATGCCCCCATCATCGTGTCTTGGGTTTGACAATACTCTGAAGTTATAGAAAGGTCTTTAGCTTATATGCCCCCAAGGTATCAAACAATTGTATCCCATTGAGCAATGGGTTTGTATTCGGTCTTGTCGTTGACATCCTTAATTTGAAATATAATGCTCGCTCTATTAAGTTCGTCGATGCATCTTTGTGTGCTGGCATGTCTGTGGGCGTAACTCGTAAGTTATCAATGCTCACGCTTTCTAGTGGTAGGTTTTGGAAGATTCTTTTCCTTATTTATTCAAATTGTGTTTGACTAATTCTTGACGATGAGATCCTTTGGAGTTGTCTTCAGTAGAGTACTGAGATCCTTTGTGATTTGTGAGATTTTTGGCTAATCTCAATACCATACTCATCAGTGTGACTTGGGTGTCATTTTCATAATTGTGATTCTAGGTACCATAGTTATCTCAGTAACTTCAGGTACCTTAATCATCTATGTGACATAGAGTAATATAGCCATCTAGGTGACTTAGGATACTTGGTCATCTATGTGACTAGGGGTACTTACTCATCTGTGTGATTTAGGGTACTTAGCCATCTGTGTGACTTGGGGGTATCATAGTCATTTGTGTGATTTCGAGTCTCATAGTTATCTGGTCGACGTTGGGTGTTATAATCATTTGCGTGCCTTTGGATCCAATATAGTCATCTGGGTGACTTTGTGTACCTTAGTCATCTGTGTGACTTGGAGTATCATGGAATATTACAGTGGTCTTTTTACCTTATATAAGGTCTTTTCTCCTATTCGTCTTAGGTAACTTACGAGGTATTGGCGACTGTGACCATTATCAAAGTACTTCGTCTCAATATCTCGTATACTTAGGTGTGACGAAATATTGTGGTGGTCTTTTGCCCTATGTAGGGTCTTTTTCCAATCATCTTATGTGATAAGGATGCCTCATTAGGTCGTCGCCCTAGGTGAGGTCTTTCGTCTTATGGTTCTTTGACCTCAAGTGTCACGGGATACTTCTGTAGTCCTTTTACCCTATGTAGGATTTTTCTCTAAATGATCCTTAGTGATCAAGAGGCCTCGTTAGGCTATGGCTTTGGTTACGGTCTTTTATCCGAGGGTTCTTTGACATCGGGTGCCACGAGATACTTTTATGGGCCTTTTACCCTATGTAGGGTCTTTCTTCGGTTCATCCTTAGTGGTCAGAAGGTCTCATTAGGCCGTCGCCTTGGTTGAGGTCTTTCGTCTGATCATCTCATGTGCTTAGGTGCCACGGGATATTTTCGTGGTCCTTTTATCCTATGTAGGGTCTTTCTCCACATCATCCTTAATGATCAGAAGGCCTCGTTAGGCCGTCACCTTAGTTGAGGTCTTTCGTCTGATCATCTCGTGTGCTCGAGTGCCACAAGATACTTTCATGATCCTTTTACCTTATATATGGTCTTTTCTTCTAGTCATCTCTGGTGAGTAGGAGGCCTCGACGGTCGTGGCCATTACAGAGGTCTTTCATCCAAGCTTCTCATGTGCTCGGGATAGCTACTCTACACAGGACTCTTTGAATCATTCCTTCAATTTTAAAACTTTGCTATGATTTACCCCCATTCTTGTGTCTAGCTTGAGAATCTTCATTGACATGCTAGCAAAGCTTCATATTCAGTTTCATTGTTTGATATCCTGAACATGAAGCGCATCGCCCTTTCAGTTATGGTCTTCTTTGATGTTTTGAGTATCAGTATGGCTTTGCTTCCACATGCATTTGTAGAGCCATCCATGTTGAGCGCCCCTTCCATGTCTGAAGGTTCTTTCCCCTACCTCTATCCATCGTGTCATCTTTCCCCTACCTCTATCCATCGCATTTGCGTAACCTGTGATCTCTTGGTTCTTAATAATCATGCTTGCTCTCTTGTGGGAGCATTTGCATCATCTGTGACATCTCAGGTCTCGATAATTATGTTCACTCTATCATGGGAGCATTTGTTTATTTTGTGACGTCTCAGGTCTTTATAGTTATGTTTGCTCTCTCGTTATTCTCGTGACATTAAAAGCACATCAAATGGTGTAAATTAATTGAAGAGAATTTTGTAAATAAATTACATTGAATAAAAAATAAACAATACTTAGCTCTAAATGTAATTGTTACACCTTAATGATATTTCCATAATTACATTAATTCTGAGGTGAATACATAGCCTGACTTAGTTAGTTACAATCTTTGATATGTCAAATGAGGCAGTTCGAATTGGTGGACAATACCTTAGTAATTGGGATTGTAATTCAATTAAGTAGGAGTTACGTGATTCACAGAGATGGAAATTCATGGTTGGATTGTGAAAGCAACAATATCACCTTATGCTTTATTGACGAGTGTGTGAATAAATTAACCTGGCTAGGTATTCAATGAATTGAGTCATTGATTAAGACTTGTGAATTGTACGAGACAATTCACTATTATGTCTTTCTAAACCACAGTCAATAAATGAGTTAAGAAAATAATAACAAGAGAGGTAAAACAGTAATTTTACATTCAGTTTGTGTTACTGATATTCACGATGTATTATGTTAAAATATTCTGTGGACTGAAAATAAAAAAGGTTTATTTACACCAACAGAAAACGTAGCGCACATGAATCGAGAGTTGATTCGGCATTGAACTTATAGTGGAGTCGTACGATGTCACGATTAAATAGGTCAAGAATTTATGGAGATAAATTTTTTGGGTATTTGAATCCTTAGCTTTGTTCATGTGGGTCCATTCGATTTCAGAAATAGCTCATGAGAACAAGAATAGAGAAACGAAGTAAATTGGATTAAAATGTGTTTTGGTGGCAAGACATATTTCCTACACCTATATATGATAGGTGGTGTCACTTAATTAGTTAAGTGTGATTATATGTATTAAAATTAATTATTTTAGTATTTTCTAATTATTGGATAATTAGTAAATAAAATAAAATAATTAATTAATTGATAATGATTAATTAAATCCTATCAATTGGATTGATGAATCTCGATACAACTCAAACTCTGAGGAATATTACAATTTTAGGCAATTATGAATATATGAGATGAATTTTCAAAAATTTAAAAATTTATTGGTATATTTGTAAATATCAAGAATTATATTTTATCAATATCTAATAGCAATCTGATTACAGATATATCTTGTATTAGATACAATTGTTTGTTAACAAAGCATGAGAGAAAAATATTTTCCCCTCCCTCCTTGTTGCCGCTGAAAATTATATTGAAAAAGAAAATTTTTTATTTTTCTTTTTCAATCGTTTCGAGAGCCCAACTTAAATTCCTACACAAAATTCTCGTAAAATATATTTATGAAATTATCGGGTGGTTGTTGGTGGACGAAATTCACAAATCGTTCTTAGAATTCAAGTGCGTAATTCGGATCCGAAGCTTGAAGAACATGAAGAACGCTCGAAGGAATTCTGTCAATTCAGAAATTTTCCGACACAAGGTATAGGTGAAAAATTTATTTCTAACATTATCTTCTCGTTTAATGTCGTTTATGCATAATCGCACGTTGTTTGATTTTAAGTTATTTAATTTGATTAAATAAGTAAATTGAATTTTTTTTTATATTTCGCCACGAACCGTTCGTGCTTCAAACTTATTTTTAATTGATATTAAAACCAACCGGTCCTAGCAATTGGTATCAGAGCAATAGGTTTTTGATTATGCACATTGATATTTGAAACGAACGTATTGTGAATTTTGTGGATATTGGCATATGATTTTGTATGGTAGATTCAAAATTGTTTTGAATGTGTTATGTGATTGGATCCCTAACTATTGGCTATATATGTTTTTAATTCAATTTAGAATTGATGTACGCTGAATTTAAAGCATATGATTTATGTAATTTATTGTGTTGCAAAAGTAGTTGTAAAACCATCGTTAGAAACCGCTTGAAAACGTCGCCGAGAAGTCGCCAGAAACTCACCGTTCACGCCAGAGTTGCGGTTCATGCTGGAGCATTGTTCATGCCGGAGATACTGTTGTGGAGGCTGGCGGTACTATTCTGGCACCCATCGACGTCGTTGTCGCCTGCCGTGCCGCCCCTCCTTCTGCCTTGTGTTGTCTCTTGCACAATTGTTTGGCTAATCAGTTTTTGGAAACCTGCAAGTTTTAGAAACCTAGGCTTTTTAAAATTTAAATTTTGAAATTTGATTTCAAACTCATTTTAATCCCCATATTTTTTAATTTAATTCGATATTTTTCAACACTTTTTAATTGCTTTTTATTTTAAAATTGTTTTAGAAATAAAACAATTATTAATGACTTGGTCATTTATTCGTCAAAATAAAACTTGTTGGAAAATTAAATTTTAGATTGCAATTTTTTTAAAAAAATAAGGGACCGATATTTTGTAAAGAGTTACAAAATAATGGGACAACATGGAGACGAAGGAGGAAATTGCAGACGTTATGAAGATTAGTTCATAAATTAATTTGTAATTTATTTATTATTCTTTTTGGGTTGTAATTAGAAATGAGCCACTATGGAGGTTAATTTTGAATGTATGATTTAATTTTAATCGCACATCATCATATAACATGTCATGTATAGCTAGGGATATGCCAATATCAAATTGGCATGTAGCATGTACATGCATAATTGTAGATTAATTTATAATGGTTATAATTTAATTGCAATGTGAAATTTATAATGGTTATGATTTTAAATTGGGATTTAAAATTAATAAAGGATTTATAAATTTCATTACGTTTTTCATATTAATAAAAGTTATGTTTTGAAAAACAATAAAAAATCCAAAGCTTTTCAAAAAGTAAGTGGGAGAGTCGTTCACGTTGAAACATTCCCAAGGTTTCGAACTCGAACTTGATCGTGCCATGAGGAATGATTTAGAACTGCTCATAGCAGACCTCTCTTCAACAGGAGAAACTTTAGAGTCGTGTCGTTTTGAGTCATCGAGTTTCTTGAAAAGCTAAGGCTTCTAAAGGAAGTGGTGGGGTAGGACCGTCCCATAGACGGACTGTTAGTCCATAGCAACTTTTAAGAGTTGGTGCGTTGGTTAAACACTTAGGCTGAAGCACATTGAAATCCCCACTTAGGGGCTAGTTAATGGGGCCAATGTGACCAAAACCATTGGTGATTGGTTAAGCTAGGTGTGGAGACATTTGAGCGTTAACCGACGGAGAAGAGTCTCGATGCGATAGGAGATAATTTGGACTTCATCCCTCGATGAGACAAGCTATCATTTTTTTATCATAACATCATGGAATAAATATTTTTAATGGATTTTTAAATATTTAAGTAGTTGCATCATGCATCATACTTTTCTAAACGATTGAGCATTTATTTACACCACTTTATTTATTCTTTTCAGTAATCGTGTCGTTATCCCCTCTTTCAACTATTCTTAATGTGAACAAATTTACTTGTGAAAATTGTGGATTGGAAAAAAAATCTTGATATCATGCTGACGGTAGAAAAGTACAAGTTCGTGCTCACTGTCCGTTATCCCCTTGAGCCTATTACTGAATCAACTCAAGAGAAAAATGATGCTTATGCTTCTTGGCTGCGTTCTGATGAGATCGTGAGATGTCACATCTTGAAATCTATGAGCAATGTGTTACAATAACAACATCAGAACTTTGAGACCGCTGCTGATATAATGTTGAACATCACTGAAATGTTCAGAGATCAAGGTCGTCAAGACAGACAGACAGTTGTACGCAACTTCATGAACTGCATGATGAGACCTGGAACCCCTGTCAGAGAACATATGATGATGATCATAAGTTATCTGAATGAGATGAAGATCATGGGTGTTGAGGTTGATGGTGGGACTCAGGTGGATATGATCCTAGAGACTTTACCTAGTACATTTAAGAACCCCAAGCTTCATTATTCGATGAATAAGTTTAAGCACTCACTTCCTGAGATCACGAAGGAGCTGCAAGCTGCCGAGACACTGTTTCTGATGGGCAAGAGGAAGTCTGGAGAGGCTAACTTTACTGAAAGAAATCCTTCCACCCCTGGCTCTAAGAAGAAACAAAGAAGAGGTCCAAGGAAAATGAAGAAACAGAAGCCGAGAGCTGTCAAAGGCAATAACACCGCGAGAGTAGACAAGTCGAAAGACGAGTGTTATCACTGTGGAGCTGCTGGTCATTGGAAATGCAACTGCCTAGAGTATCTCAAAGGGTTGGGATCTAAAGGTATAGTAATGGTTACTGAGGCTTGTTATGTAGTTGTCTCTACTTTTTCTTGGATTGTAAACTTTGCAGCTACTAACCATATTTGTTGCTCCCTACAAGGGTTCAGGAAAGTCAGAAGGCTTGATGAGGGCGAGTACAATTTCCGCTAGGGTAATTGAGCATTAGTATTGGCTGTATCTGTGGGAACTTTAAAATTATGTTTTGAGAAACATTTTATTATTTTACGAGTTTTTTATTATATCCAAATTTTTTAGATGAATCTTATTTCTATTGGTGCATTAATTAAGCAAGGATTTGATCTTAAATTCATTGATAAAGATATTTGTATTTTTAGAAATGAATGCCTAATTACTGTTGCACGCATGTTTGATAAACTATTTCACGTAAAGTCAATAGTTCCAATGATATGTGATACTGAAGTCAATGATATGTGACACTGAAGTGAATAATGTTTCACAAATGGATAGTAAAAGGTTGAAGTATAACTCAACCGATCTAACATAAGCCTGGACATGATTAAAAAACTTATAAAGGATGGTCATTTGCAAACTTTAAGTGTGGGATCACTACCCATATGTGAATCATGTATTGAATGCAAAATGACCAGAAGACCTTTTTTAGCAAAAGGTGAAAAAGCCACTCAAGTATGTAGGCCATTGAATATCCAAGCAAAAGGAGGTTATGAATACTTCGTAACCTTCGCTAATGCCTACTCACGCTTGGTCATGTGTATAATACGTCAAAAGTCTAAAACCTTTGAAAAGTTTAAAGAGTTTAATGCATTGGTTAAAAAGAAATTAGAAAAGTAAGTCAAAACACTACGATCCGATCGTGGTGGATAGTACTTGCTAGGAGAGTTCGAAGACTTTCTTAAGGAAGAATGTATTCTTTCTCATCTTACAGCATCCGGTACACCACAGCAAAATGGTGTGTCAAAGAGAAGGAATCGAACTTTGATGGATATGGTTAGATCCATGATATGTTACTCATCCCTCCCAGATTCCTTTTGGGGATATGCCTTGAAAACAACATCATATATTTTGAACCAAGTTCCGTCGAAGACGGTGCCTGGTGCATCATACGAAAGATAGTATGGACAAAAATCGTCTATTAACCATTTTAAAATATAGGGGTACCTAGCACATGTTCTAAAGCTGAAGACAAGTAAGTTGACCTGTCGTTCAGAATTATGCATGTTCATAAGATATCCTAAAGGATTGAAGGGGTACATCTTCTACAGTACGACTGACCAGAAAACATTCGTTAGCACGAATGCTCATTTTCTTGAAGAATATTACATTGTGTACAGCCAAGAAGCACAATTGTGCTAGAGGAATTATTGAGTGGGAGGACACCGACTCCTCAATCAGAAATTGTTTCTAATTCAATAATGGAATAACTGCGACAAGAGCCAAAGCCTATGGAGCCTCGAAGTAGTGGGAGGGTTGTGAGAAAACCTAAGAGGTATATGTCCTATGGAGAAACTTTGACAATTGTCTGAGATAATGACCTTGATGAGCCTGTCTCCTACTCTGAGGCCATGGCTAGTCCTGAAGCAAACTTATGGCAATAAGCCATGAATGTTGAGATACATTAGATGTACTCAAATGGAGTCTGAAAGCTTGTAGATTCTCCTGAAGGGGTAAAACCCGTGACGCAAATGGATCTATAAGAATAAAAGAGGTATGGATGGGAATGTAGAGACATTCAAAGCTAGGCTAGTAGCTAAGGGCTACACCTAAAAGGAAGGTATAGACTACGAGGATACCTTCTTGCCGGTGGCCATACTTAAATCCATATGAATCTTTTTGTCCATTGCTACTGCCATTAATTATGAAATCTAGCAAATTGACGTCGAGACTGCATTTCTGAATGGCAATCTTAATAAGCGCATTTATATGGCTCAACCATACGGGTCCATGGAGAAAGGCCAAAAGGGCAAAGTTTGTGATCTACCGAAGTCCATTTATGGACTTAAGCAAACGTCACGATTATGAAATATTAGATTTGACGAAACTGTTAAGAACTATGATTTTGAACAGTTAGTGGACGAGCCCTATGTGTATAAGCTAATACACGAAGGGAATGTGGTTTTTCTAGTCTTGTACGTAGATGATATTCTACTCATTGGAAATGGTGTAGGAAAATTATATGGTCTCAATATTTGGATTACAAAGCAATTTGATATGAATGATCTTGGAGAAGCTGCATTTGTCTTAGGTAGTCAGATCTTTCGAGATAGGAAGAAAAAACTATTAGCACTATCTCAAGCATCTTATATTGGTAAGGTGTTAGATCGCTTCAGTATGCAAAGCTCCAAGAAATGATTTCTTCCTTTTAGATGTGGAGTTAGCATCTTCAAGGAACAGTCTCCCAAGACCCCTCAAAAAGAGGAAAACATGAGAAAGATTCACTATACCTCAGGTGTAGGAAGTCTTATGTATGCGATGATTTTCACCAGGCCAGACATTTGCTATGTCGTGGGCGTGGTGAGTCGTTTCAAATCTAATCATGAAATTGAGCATTGAAATGTCGTTAAGCATGTCCTTAAGTATCTGAGGAGAACAAGGAACTACATGTTTGTGTATGCAGGCACTGACCTGAATATGACGGGGTATATTTATTCCAATTTTCAAGCAGACAAGGATGCTAGGAGGTCCACTTCAAGATCGGTGTTCATCCTAAACGGTGGAGCAGTTGTATGTAGAAGTATCAAGCAATCTTACAATGCTGATTCTACCATGGAAGCTGAATATGTGGCAGCTTGTGAAGTTGCAAAAGAGGTTGTCTGGTTTAGGAAGTTTTTGAAGACTCTGGAAGTTGTTCCAGCCGCTGACATGCAAATGACACTTTATTGGGATAACATTGGAGCTAGTAAATTCTAAGGAACCTAGAAGCCATAAGAGATCCAAACATACAGAACGTAGATATCACCTGATCAAAGAAATTGTTCAACGTGGAGATTTTGTGGTTACGCATATTTCGATGGTCAACAACCTGGCAGATCCACTCACGAAGACTATAAGCAGTAAAAAATTTTATGGTCATCTAGAAGGCTTGGGGATAAGAGATTGCACACACCTACTTTAGTCCAAGTGGGAGATTGTTAGAATATGTTCATAAAGTAACATGTAATAACTATTGATTTGTATTTAATTATTTCTCAGACATTAGTATCATTGAACGCTTATCAATAAATTGAAAGTTTTGTCAAAGTGTGTTTATAAATTACTCAAGTCCTGGAACTTTCATCAACGAACAAATAGTGAAGACAGAAGCGTCTCTAGATGAACTCTTCTGAGAAAGTTCAGAATGAACTTCACAGTCTTAGGATCGACTGGGCAATCGAATCCAATTATGACTGTTAGGTTAAACCAACGAATGCTAGTCTTGGGGCATGAGAGTGGAGACTCAAATGGTTAACCTAGACATGTTATGAACATGTTGAATAAACCGACAACAAATTAGTTTAGAGCTCAAAACTATTTACTTAGCTCTAAATCTAATTGTTACAACTTAAGGGCATTTTCATAATTACTTAAATCCTGAGGTGAATACGTAGCTTAACTTAGTTAGTTGCAATCTTTGGTATGTCAAATGAGTGAGTTCGAATTGGCAGACATTACCTCGATTGTTGGCATTGTAATTCAATTAAGTTGGAGTTACGTGATTCACAGATATGAAAATTCGTGGTTGGATTATGAAATTAACAATATCACCTTATGCCTTATTGATGGGTGTGTGAATAAATTAACCTAACCAGGTTTTCAAAGAATTGAGTCATTGATTAAGACTTGTGAATTGTACGAGAGTATTCACTATTATGTCTTTCTTATTCACAATCAATAAATGAGTTAACGAAATAATAATTAGAAAGGTAAAATGATAATTTTATGTTCTTATCTTGTTACAGATATTCACGATGGATATTATATCAAAATATTTTGTGGACCATGAAAATAAAAAGGGTTCATTAACACCAATAGAAAATGTAACGCGCATGAATCGAAGTTGATTCAACATCGAATATATAGTTGAGTCGTACGATGTTAGGATTAAATATGTGAGAAATTTATGAAGATAAAATTTTTGGGTATTTGAATCTTTAGCTTTATTCATGTGGATTCATTCTATCTCAAAAATAGCTCATGAGCATGAATAAAAAAATGAAGTAAATTGGATCAAAATGTGTTTTGGTGTCAATTCATATTTTCTACACCTATATGTGATGGGTGATGTCACTTAATTAGTTAAGTGTGTTTATCAGTATTAAAATTAATTAGTTTTATATTTTCTAATTATTGGATAATTAGTAAATAAAAATAAATTAATTAAGTAATTAAATTATCAATTGGATTGATGAATTTCGATACAACTCAAACTCTAAGGAATATTGTAATTTTTTGTAATTATGATATGGGGCAAATTTTTGGAAATTTAAAAATATATGGGAATTTGTAAATATGAAAAATTATATTTTATCAATATCTAATAGCAATCTGATTGCAGATAAGTCTTGTATTAGATACAGTTGCTTGTTAACAAAGTATGAGAGAAAAATGTTTTCCCCTCCCTCCCTTTTGCGGCCGAAAATTATATTGAAGGAGAAATTTTTTTTATTTTTCTTCTTCAATCATTTTGAGAGCCCACACTCAAATTCCTACACAAAATTTTCGTGAGATATATTTCTAAAATTAACAGGTTGTTGTTGGTGGATGAAATTCACAAATCATTCGTGGAGTTCAATTGCATGATTCAGATCCTAAAACTTGAAGAACACGAAGAATGCTCGAAGAAATTCTGTCAGTTCAGAAATTATCCGATACAAGGTAGGTGAAAAATTTGTTTCTAACCTTATCTTCTCATTTAATATCGTATATGCATAATCGCACGTTGTTTGGTTTTAAGTTATTTAATTTGATTCAATAAGTTAATTGTTTTTTTTATATTTTTCCCACGAACCATTCGTGGTTCAAACTTATTTTTAATTATTTTTAAAACCAACCGGTCCTAGTGATCTAAGCTTCAATTTTTCAGTGATAGGAGGGGTTGCTCGCGGCTTCAAATCCGACGGTTATGGTCAGCGCAAAAGCGTTCTACGACATAGATCCAATGACCTGCAAGACGAATTCACTGCGGGCTGGTCATCATCGACCTTGACCGTGCTTCGCGGATGTCCATGGCTCGCGGCTGCTATAAATTTTCATCATTTTTAACAGTATTGGCAACGTTTTATCACAGAGTGTGGCTGCTCTAGGCAACATCCATTTTTCTCAGCGGTGACGATAGTTCACTTAAGGTGGCCATGCACCGTTTGATATTTTCTCCGCTATTATTCTTCATGATTTTTTAACCGATTTTGGATGATTTCACCGTTGTAGCGACAATAATGACGTTGGATAAAATTTATGATCAATTTTGAAAAAATGGGAGATCTATGTTCCCACAGGCGGGGTGCTAAACTGTTGATGTGAAAAATGTGCTTGCATTGACTGTTGAGGGTTCAACCACACGTCGCTCGGTGATTCATCCAGCGGTCTGTAAAATGAGACCTACCCGAGAAATGAGAGTATTTGGCTTTGTTTGGAAATAGTATTGAGTGGGTAAGCCCAAGTGTTTTTTCTCCCCTACAACATTAACAAACGAGTTACAATTTCTACTTACCCAAACAATAGAAGTACCTAAAACTTGAATAATCTTAGAATGAATATCTAACACAAGGTTTTACAAATTCTAATCTAGACATTTATTTGATAGCCAATCCACAACAATCTTTGAGTTAGATTCAATAGTATCACCAACCCACTTGGAGGAGAGAAGCCATTTAAAGCCCATGACTAATAGCCAAAAGCTCACTATAGGCCGAATTTAGCATATTGACCTGAAATCCATCTCAAAATATCACACTACTCATTGAGTCTCTACACACAGATCCTACAACACCTATCTTGGAAAGAGGAGAGAAAGAAGCATCACATGTTTAATAAAATTGTCATAAATTTTTTATGGTCATCATTGTAGCCCATTTTTGTACTAGTGAATCATTCCTTCATCAGAATTTTTCAAGAGAGATTCATCATCAAGCTCGAAGAAACAGAGTTATGGTGAGAAGAAAGAGACGTTTCAAAACCCGTAAGAGCTTCCTTCCATGAGATACATGAGAAAATCTCATTTGATAATTTCAGGCCTTCATCCCGATTGCATGTCTTGATCTCAAAAACCTCTTTAATTCTACACTTTCCTGCATTTTCTTTCTTTGTTTTTCCTTTTACAGGTAACGAACAATGGCTGGATTTTGCTCGAAGAAATAGAGCTATGGCTAGATTTTGCTCCAAACTCTTCGGTTTTGAGCCAGGGCAAACTCAACTAATAGAAGCATAACTTTTACCCAGATTAGATTTTTTAAAATCAGTCCTATTTCTTCCTTCAACTTCGTTAATACTAACTTATTCATTACCTTCTTTGTTATTTTCTACATCGGGAGCTTTATTGGATGATTCTGAACTCAATCTCATAGAATCGGTAACAGGAAGAGCAAGAGACATCTTATCAGCCCTTGCAAGACCATTTCTGTCGGAAAAATTTGAGCTAATCTCTTGTTTGTTTATATATATATATTCTTATAAAACTATTCAACCCTAACCCTGTCTATTGTTTCTTCCTCAGCTATTGTTGAGAAACGATTAAGCAAGGATTTCTCTAAAACTGAGTTAGGGAATGATAACAGGATAGATCCAGGTACTTTCAAAGAACTTGCTTCATTAAAAGCCCTAAAGTTTCTTCAACCTTTGATACTATCTCCAGAGGATTATAAGCTTTATTCTAAATAAACTGGTTTCTTCCTTTCCAGATTTCCTAACAGAGAAATAGAAATTGAGAAATAAAATTAGGAGATTTGTCAGGGTGCCTTTTAAGCTCTCACACTCTTTCTTATATCCAAATAGAAAGTTCTCCTCCCGATCCAAGACTGGATGAAGACCTAACTGGGAGGCTAGCCAACCAACATTGATTGATTCATCTACAGCTAATTAAAGTATGAAAGGTACTCTCATTTTTTTATTTTGATGTGATCGATAATTTAGATGAAGTTATCATTATCTTGATTGCTGACAATAGGTTCTTCAATCTCATTATAAAAACTTGAAAATTTACTAGGTTCTCATAGTTCACTTGATTCATGATTTTTAATTAAATTTTTTATTTTTAAGAGATTTAATTTTTTTGTTATTTATGTGTTTGATTTTCTTAATTCTCTTTTTATTTCAATTTTACTATTTTTAATTTTCTTTTGAAGTTCCTGTAAAGTAACTTTTTTTTCCTTTCATTTATTTTTGTTGATTTTTCAAGCATTATGAAAGGGTTGCAGTATTGTTATTGTTAGACTTAGTATTTTCTTTCTTTTGAATTACATTTCTAAGTCTTTCAAGCTATTCTTGTTTTAACTCTAGATTTTCAATTTTACTAATTAAATCTAAAAAGAGGGTTTTTTGTGCTTCATTTTTATTTAAAACATTAGTTTTTTTATAATAACTATCCCTGCATCCCATAGAGATGTTAGGAGAATCATTGTCAGAATTAGAAGAGCTTGATTCATCAGATCCAGGAGATTCAAATTCTCCTAAACCTTCATTACTACTTTCATAGTCTTCGATTGATTTTTTTATTTTAACCAATTCTTGTTTATCTTCATCAAAGATTTTTAATTGATTAATTTTATTTTCTATTTAGAAAGTGTTGGAAAAATGACCATTCTGGTCACATTTGAACCACTTAATTTTATTTTTATCAATAAATATTTTATTAAATTTTCTTCTAAAATAATTTTTATTCTTAGCGAAATAAATATTTGTCAAAATTTTTGGGAAAGAGCAATAATTGGTAAACAGTAATGCTCGCAGAACTTGCCTAATTCATATTTAGCAGTTTTATTTTATTTTTTAATCCGTTTGTTAATTTTTATGTCTATGCATCTTTTTAGGCATTCATTTTATATTGTAGTAATTATTGTACCTTAGGTATGACTATCATAGTTTATAATTCCTAGGTCATTACTAAGGACTGTCATAATTTTATGGGCAAATAAATTGGGTAAACCATTGGTAAATTTATCTTTCTAAAAAGGTTAATCACTATCATCTTTTGTCGTTACTGTAGACAAAAAAACATTTTGTATCAGTCAAAATCACTTAGGGTAAGACACCTAAGATTGGTTAATTGGTCATGGATACGGGAGGTAACATTACTTGGCGTTCCAATGAAATGTTCAATTATGGTGTAAAGACATTGTTTTCTGATTTTCTTCAATAATTTGGGTTTTTTCGGCATCAATTTTTGCAGCTGAAATGATGGTATATTTATATTCTTCTGTGGGATATTTTTTCCATCAGGAATGAAACATTTCTTTGAATCCCGTGACTAAAAGTTTGATTACCTCATTGTGAGTCAAATTGTGTGCGGTGATGTAACTGTTAGCTACAATCGTCATGTGTTGTAATTTAATGAGGACTTCATATTCTAAAAGCCCATCAATATTCCATTAATATAATTTTTCTACATAAACAAAAAATTGATTAACTAAAAATAATTCAGTAATTTGAATGTCTAGAGAGGAATATGTTTTTTATGTCACTTCCTTTCTTGTTCATCAATTTCTAATTTTAAATCTTTCTTCAATATTATTAAAATTTGAGGATTCATGAATTATGGATGATTTATAGGTGGATTCTGACCTATGACTTTCTGATTCAGAACTATTGTATTGGTTTATAACCTTAACAAAAGATGATAATGATTCGACAGATTTAATCTTCAATTATTGAAGCATTTTATCAATCTTTATATTAAGGGGAACAATATTCAAAGTTGTTTTATCTGAAAGGTTTATTAAATGTGTTTCTTTTAGAGATTCATATGGTATAGGTTCATGAAGATCATCAACAATATTTTTAATTTTGTCTAATTATTTTCTATTGTTATTAAACTTTAATTGGTGTAATTAAGTTGTTCAACAACTTTACTATTGGGTTTTTCTTCCTTTGAAATTTTAAAAGGAAAACCAGTGATTAAAGAATTTGTATGATTAATTATAATTTTTTCAGGTGATGGATAATTAGCAGACACCACACTAGAATCTT
Source organism: Datisca glomerata (assembly GCA_003255025.1). Taxonomy (NCBI): domain Eukaryota; kingdom Viridiplantae; phylum Streptophyta; class Magnoliopsida; order Cucurbitales; family Datiscaceae; genus Datisca; species Datisca glomerata. The sequence continues at coordinate 607,101 of QANY01013229.1, read as the reverse complement.
CCTTGACCCATTTAGATTTGAAAATTATTTTAATATTTTTCTCGTAAATGTCCTCGATATAATCAAAGAAAAACATGTCAACTTTAAATTTTTGCATGAATGTTTTCCATTAAGCAAATATGATTTTTTTATCTATATTGTATGTCACTCTGAACTTATTGTGTCTATTGAGATTGACTTGGTCATTCATGTGTTAGGTTAAACCCTCCCAATCAGGCTCGTATTCTTGGCTTATGGTGCCTAAATTTAAAACTAAGAGTTGAGGATTAACAGGGGGTAAGGTTCCTTGGAAATCTGATTTAGTGGGTGTTCAGTTTTGTCAGATTGTTCAGACTTATTATCAAAGACTGACTAACTGACTTGAGAATTTGTGGCTATGCCTTTGAATCTTAAATTTTTTATTTTTTATTTTTTTAATTATTGTGCTAATTGGTGAATCCTAAGATCTTTGATCATTATTAACAGATGATCCAGAAAAGGAATTCCTAGGAGTGCTAGACTGGCTAAAGTCCCTAATTTAAGGATTAGAACTGGAAGATTAGAAATTAATTTTTTTAGTATCATCCATGTACTTTTGATGTAATTAACTTCTTTAATATGATGCTTAATTATATTAGGAGAAAGCAATTGATAAATTGCATGCTCTATCTTAAGAGCATATATTTTTCTATTGGTTTGACATGATGTTGAGGCCTGAAGTAAGTAATATACCATGTTGATTTATAAATTTCTTTACTAGAGATTTTGGGTATATTTCATACCCTATGATCTACTTGATCATCTACTAAGTATTCAAAGTGTTATTTGTTGATTATGTCTGGTATTGTATTTATTTTATACATAATGCTACAAGAAAAATTATTTCTAAATAATCTACTCATTGCTCAAAATAACTAAATTATTCTTATGATTGAAATTTATATAGTATATTTTGATTCTCAAATCTGATATGAGTTCTACAACCTCATATGAAGTCGACTCGTTTCCCCTTTGCCACTACAACTACCCCACCCTCGAGATTTACGTATCTAAGAGGTCTTATTGGAGTGCCTGAAGTAAATCACAATATAAAATGATACGTCAGATTCATAGATTAGATAATTAAATATTACAGAAAAATAATCAAGTATAAAAATAACCAGCCACTTTAGCGGAGAGTAAGATTAACATAAGCATCTACTCAAGTAAACAATTAAGCAATAATAAAAGTAAGAACCAACCATAAAGGTGGTGAAGAACAATAATTATGCAGATTAATTAAGCAAATAATATATATANATTTTATGTACTAATTAATTAATTATTTTATTAACACCACCAATAAAATCAAAGCAACTATCTTTCTCATATTATGCCAAAAATTATAATAACGTTTTTGGTTACACTGTCAAATAAATTCAATGACAAATTGTTTAAACTTACATAGCAATGTTATATACAAATTCTCTGCTGGCAACTATTAAAAAATATTAATAATTCATGTCGTGTTTGATTAAAAATTATCGATATCACGAAATTAATTATAACATATAATTTTCTTATTTTCTACATAAAAAATAAATCTGATATAAATAACATTCATTCATATTAATACATTAAAATATTTAATAAGACATAACAATTTCCCTGTTACTTATATGCTTTTCACCAGTAGATATGTATACCACGTTTATTGATTTCATTTCGTTCTAGCTGGAACAGGTAAAATATTTTGGTTTTGGCAGAGGAATTAAAACGGAATAGAAATGCAAATTTTTGTTATAATTCGGGTAAATACGATCTAAAATTGAATATAAACGATTGAGGGAAACACCCCCTCTCTTCGTGGCTCCGTCCCACGGTTCTGATCCTCTACACAAAAAATGAGATGTGATAAACAATCATGTTATAGTCTCATTTTTCAACATTGATAGTTTATGAATAATATTTATTTTAGGGAAAAAATAGTTTTTAATTTCAAAAAAAATATTTGATATTATTAACATGTATTTTCATCATTTAATTTTTTATTATGCATATATGAAGAGTTACCGTCTTGGCCGAGAGAACTTAACATGAGATGCACTATCTCGACGAGTTGACGGTCCAACACTTCAAACAATTTATTGTTCTTAGTTCAATATATGGGATAAAATTAAAAGGGGCAACTCTAAAGACCCCTAGGAGCAAACAACGACAAAGAAGGTTTAAATTTGGATGGCTCCTTTCATCTGTGTGGTGATCTTCTCTTTTACAAGGGAAAAATTATGGTACTCGCTGATCCAACATTCTGTGCCAAGCTGCTATGTGAGGCGCACAACTCAAAATAAAGTGGACACTCGAGCGTACTCTGCACTTACAAACGTTTGCGCCAACAATTCTATTGACCGCAAATGCATAGGGCAGAACAAGACCATGTGAGTCAATGTGATGTTTGTCAACGAGTTAAAGTCAAGACAGCTGCTCCTACAGGCTTGTTACAGCTGCTCCTACAGGCTTGTTACAGCTGCTCCTCATTCCATCTCAAGTGTGGGATGACATTACCATGAATTTCATTGAAAGGACTTCCATGTTTACGTGTCCACGACACTATCCTACTCGTTGTCGATCGACTTAGCAAGTATGCACATTTTCTTCCCCTTACTCATCCACTTTTAGCCAAGACGGTAGCTGGGAAATTTATATAAGGAATTGTCAAATTACACGGAATGCCTCGCTCAACTGGCAGTGATAGAGATCCAATCTTCATCAATAAATTTGGGTAAGAATTCTTCAAACTTTAGGGTTCGAAACTCACTCTCAACTCCATTTATCACCCTCAAACTGATTGTTAAAGCAAGGTGGTTAACCGATTTGTTGAGTAGTACCTTTGTTGTTTTTTACATTAGTGGCCAAAACAATGGAGTCAATTTTTTCCTTGGGCTGAATTTTGGTATAATACCACTTACTATGCTTCCGATGACACCTTTCCAAGCCCTTTATGGTCGACTTCCTCCACTGATTCCCACATATTCCAGCAACACTATAGTTGTGCATGAGGTTGATCTAGCTCTACAGACACGTGATTAGTTGTTGGAATAGCTGGAACACAATCTGCAACTCTCTGTCAATAGGATGAAACAATATGCCGACAACAATTGACGTGATATTGAATTTGCGACTGGTAACCAAGTTCTTTCGAAGCTCCATCTTTGTATGCAACAATCAATTTTCAAGAGTGCACACCATAAACTAGCCAATAGGTACTATGTACCCTTTACCATATTGGAAAAATGGGAGTTGTTGCCTACAAACTACAGTTACCTGATTTAGTAAGAATCCATCCTACGTTCCATATATTTTTACTCAAGCCGTATGTTGGGGTCCCACCGTCAGCTGCACAACAATTGCCTCCTACATCTAATGAAGGTGTGGTGGAACCGGAACCTTTGAAAATCTTGGACATCCGTTGGGTTAGAGTTTATTGGCCATACATATTGAAGTATATAATTTTGTGGAAACAATATCGATAGATGACGCTACTTGGGAGGCTAAAGACCTTGTACTTCAACATTTTCCTTCATTGGAGCTTGAAGACAAGCATCATCCTCAAAGAGGGGGCATTGATAGGCCCAGACGATCCTCCTGGGCATCACGGCCCAATCCACGCTACCTAGACTAGCTACATCAGCCAGCCCATATCAACAACCTTCAGTCAACACTTTATTCTCTTTTCTTAGTTAAGTTCCAGCATATATATGTACTTCTTCTTCTGCATTTCTTTTCTTAGTTATGTTTCAGTTATTTCTAAGTTCAACCATATTAGCTGAACGTGGGGTGAGGGATAGTTGAATTCCATGAGGACTCGGTCTCAAGAATCTGCCAATGGGATGTATATTCAGAAATGGAATGGGAAAGAGGGCATACTATTACTGGAAATTATCTACTTCTGTGGTTTTATTATCACCCTAAGAGAGTTGCTAATTAACATTGTACCTACTCTAATTGGGACATCTTTTTCATTTTAGCATAAATCAGATTCTTAATAAACATTCAACCATAAAATTAGATTCCTAATAGCATTGATTAAATTAGTGGTCTTAGTGATTAAGCATGTAAATTCCAAATTCAAAACTTAAGTAGAAGAATTATTAAAACAACAAAAATGATTGAAATTTATTTAGTAGCATTGCAATTATTAGGAGATGAATATCGTATTCATGCTTAAGTAGAAGAGTTTGGTACTTACTATTTGTGTTGCAGCTTAAATCAACGATTTTGTGTTCTAATTTGTATTATAAAGTTCTGGTTTCTGATGGTGAAACTGAAGTACCTGAATGAGAATGCGAATGATTGTTTCTACTTGCTGTTGTTGCCTGACCGAATGATTGAAATTTATTTCACCATTAAAAACCAAAACATTCTCGTTCAGGTACTTCAGTTTGACAATTTCACCATCAGAATCCATGCTTTATTGTGAAGCACAGGAGAACATTGACTAGAATTTGGTGTTTATTATTATTTTTATTTATAATCGGCAATGACAAAGAGCCAAGATGTACCAAATCTTTCTAGATTACTTCCTAAAACAATGGCCATTTACATAAATTCCACACAAGTACAAAGAAATGACAGGAAGTGCGCTTATGATTTTTGTGCGATCAAGAGAGTGTGCTTGCGATTTCGATTTTTGTGCGTCAAGAGAAGAGAGAGAATATGGTCATCGGTCGGTCGAAGAACCGCAAAAGGCAACGATCAAGAATCAAGAACTTCTACAAGAATTGAGAAACATATAGAGCAAAGAGTAGAAAGGGGACGGAGAGTAGATAGATAATAGAGAGCAAAGAGAGAGACTTATACACGCCTGGCCGTCTATTTGCTCAGATTTGCTCGGTGTCTCGGACGGTCGACGAATGGAGACGCCAGTCGTCGATTTGCCCGGTCGGGGAGGACGACTCGTCTACATGGTGAGATTTGAGGGGATTTGGGGACTTTAGGGATTTTTAGTTTAGGGGTTAAAAATAAATATTATGTAAGGTTAAAACTGAAAATAAACTCTAAAACTTAAGAAACTTAATGGAGTCACAATTGAAAATTTAGTGGGTCAAAAATCAAAAGTTTTCTGTACTAAAAATTGACTAAAATGCAAAATACATCAATGTACTTTGACAAAACTGCAAACTATATCCCTATACTTTTTTATATTTTTATATCATTACACTTTGACTAAACTGCAAAATATACTCACATTAGAAATTCGTAAAAAATAACCTTATAAAGGCATGTGCGTGGCACGTGCCCTAACGTCCGTTAACAGGTCTGTTAACGGAAGCGGAGTTAATTGTTATAGCCTTAAATCAAAAATTACAGGGGAGGGGGAAATGTTTCATCGCGCTACGGAGATGGAAGAGGGCTAGGGTTCCATTTATTTGCCAGATTTGGGGGTTAAGAGGTCAAAATTTCTTGAGAAATTCTTTCGGGTATGTACTCAATTTTGATTATTCCTTTTTTTTCCAATTTTAGGTTTTCATGGCTCGATTTGTGTTTTCTATTTTGGCGATAATTGACATATATGACTCGATTTATGTTCTCGTTGGTTCTTGTTCTGGGTTCATTGATTTATGTTCTCGATTCGCTCGATTTTTGTTCTGTATTGATTTCTCGTTGGTTTTATAGGGTTTTATCTATGCGGTTTATGGGTTCGCTAGATTTCTGTTATATGTATATGTGGTTTCAGGTTCTCGTTTGTTTCTGGAGTTCCAAGTTCTCGTTGGTTTTTAGAGTTTCAGGTTCTGGTTGGTTTCTGTTATGCAGTTTCGTCTTGTATTTGTTATGCACAAATTTATCTTTGCTATTGTTTATGGGGTTATTTGTTGATGCACAATTATGGGGGTCTGGACTGTTTTGTGTTTGACTTTGTTTTATTCTATAAAGTTGTTTTGGCTAGCTTTGTTTTGTTCTGTAAAGTTTTATTTGTTCTATAAAGTTGCTTTGTTCTGTAAAGGTACAACGGAAGAAATAGGATATGACAATATATCAGGTATAAATTTTCACATGAGGACTTAAGCATGTTAAAGCCTATGCGTCCTGATGCTGATATGCATGAAATGTTCTCTCAACTGGAGTTATTTGGTCATGATTTGCTGCAAGTTTATGTGTCACATGCATTGAATAAGTTTATTGAAAGTCAAGGAGAATGCAGTATACCTGCACCTAGTATTGCATCTCCACTTGCACCTGCATCCCCAAGTACTAAATTACATGAACCTGTTATTGAGGAGGAGGATGATAATGATAGTAGGTCTAGTGAAGTGTTGCAGGATTTTAGTGAGCCTGAGGATGGGGTAGATGACAAAGAATATTTTTTTGTCAATGTAAATCAATTTCACACAAATGAAGATGACTTGAACAAATGGTTTGGTAGTAAGAGTCATAATAATGACAAAAGAAGCAAAGAAAAAGTGATTGATGAGCCTAGTGTATTTGAATCGGAGTATGATAGTGACCAATTGAGAGATCTGGTTGATTCATCAGATTAAGAAATTCATCCGTCATATCCTGAGTTCCATGAAGCAATTCACTTGGGTAGGCCAATTACACTAGAGAAGGGGTTGATTTTTAGTGATCACATTGTTTTCAAAAAGGCATTGAGGGAGTATGCCATTCAACATAATTTTGATTACTATTTAAAAAATAATAATAAAACTAGGGTCATTGCAGTATGTAAAGAGAAGGATTTGTGGATGAAAAATGTATGCATCCATTACTCAAAAGAAAGAATCATTTCAAATCAAGACTTTCACCCCTTAACATACCAATTGTGCTAAAGCAAGAAAGAATAGAAATGTCACATCAACTTGGATAACGAAAAGGTACTTGGAGTTAGAGGTGGCAAATGGGTCAGTTTCGCCCGCGAAAGATACTTAACCGGCCTGGCCATGCCCGTTATAATCCAGCCTCGGCCCTGCCCGTTATAATATGGCCCGACCCGATCTTGAATAGTACCGCTCCGGTTAAGGCCCGTGGACCAAGTCTGGGCCATCACTGGCCTTGTTTTCAAGGCCTATGGCCCGGTCCGGCCCGTCAATCCACTTTTTTGTCTAAAAATTTGAACAACTATGCATGTAGTGAACTTTGAAACCTTGACATCTCCCTTATAAATCATATTCTTTACTAATAGATCAAAGCAACCCTTGTTAAATATATTGTTTAAAATATATTCTTATTATTTTTAACACATTTTATCAGAATTTCAAATAATCTATTTTTGAGATAAACATATTTAATTAAATAAAAAATAATATTTTTTATTTAAATGAATATTTTATTCAATGAAAAATTAGATGCATGAAAACTTTAAAAAATATTGGTTTAATATTCCTAATATTTTTTATTCTGTTAATGAATATGAATTATAAATTAGTTATTAATTATTCATTATATTTTTAGATTTTACATGAATATGAATATCACTAATTTATGAATTCAATAAATAAATAATTATTTTACTTATCACTACAAGTTTTTTTTATTGAGATTTTAAAGTAATAAAATAAAATAATTATAAGAAAGTAACATGACTTCTATATAGCTTAGTGGTAATTCATACACTTCATCTATTCCCCGCCAAGGTTCAACTCTCTCCATCCATATTTTTTAGAATTAAATCACATTAAACGGAGAGGAAACAGGCTAGACCGGTTATTTAACTGGGACTAGCCCGTGAATCGGCCCGACCGACCCGCCATGGGCCAGTTCAGCGGTTCGTTATGGGCCACCCTTATCAGGTGTCCCTGCCCAGAACTGGCCCGTGAACTGTCTAGAAAGGCTCGGGCCTGACCCATGAACCAGGTCGGCCCCGCCTGGTTGCCCCCTTACTTGGAGTTGATTCTTAACTCACCTAACATGGATTTATCGGTGTTGAAAGGTTTGTTAAGGGATAATCATGAAGTCATTGCATCATTCGATAAATGCTTTAGGGTGAAAAGAAAAACATTGGATAAGATTCGAGGGTGTTTAGTGGTGCAATATAAAAAAGTGTGGGATTATTGTGAAGCAATTAAAAATGAAATTCGGGAAGTACCATTGGGGTGAAAGGAGAGATCTTATTGTTTTAAAGAATATATGTTTGTTTGGACGCGTGTAGGAAGGGATTTCTTGATGGATGTGGACCGATAATATCCATAGATGGTTGTCGTTTGAAGTGTAATTTTGGGGGTCACTTGCTTGTTGCGATTGGGAAGGACGCAAACGATAATATCTTCCCAATTGCTTATGCTGCCGTGGAGTCAAAAAACAAGGAGACATGGACTTGGTTTTTAATGAATCTACTTAAGGACATAGGCACACGAGAGAAACGTGTTTGGACTATAATCTTAGACGAACAAAATGTACTAATGCTTATATTATCTTTTACAAGTTATTTAGGCATTTATATGGATACTTGTATTCATTTTTTTATTTGTTTTAATTAATTTATTTGTAGGGTTTATGTGAAACTATAAAGGCTTTAATGCCTAGAGCCAATCATAGGTGTTATGTTAGGCATTTATATGCCAATTATGCAAAAAAAATTCAAAGGGAAAGCACTCAACGACCTTTTATGGAGTGCTACTAGGGCAACTATCTGTTCTGAGGTTGCTGCTAGTATGCACCAATCTCAGAGTGTTGGAGAACAATCGACTGCTACAACGAGGACTAAATAACCAGTACATATTGTTAAAATTGATCGTTTACATTTATTATTAATTTTTTACTATTTAATAATCATCTTATGAAATGGGTTCGAAGAGTTACGACTGATGTGATAGGATCTCGAGGACCGTCAACTGTTGTGTAGAGATCTCAAGAAACATGAAGTTGTTATTTTTTGTTGGTCGTGTAACTTTTAGATCCCATGCGTGCCGCATTATTAGTTATGTCAAGTCTCACTAACGGATTTTAACATAATGGTTACATCGACACATTATAAGAAGTGTTGGGTTGAAATTGAATGCTTTCAAAGTCTGAGGGTCATATTGAATTGGGGCTAAAAGTATGAGGGCTAAATATGTATCATCCCTAAATTTTTTAGCATAGTGTTTAAATCTTATATATATTAACTTTAGTATGCAATTCTCTTATGATGTCATGTGTCATTGTTCTATAATTCTTATTGCGTCATATGTCACTATTCAAAATTTTATTGTGTCATATGAAATTGATTAATTAATGTCAATTAATATGTTAAATATAAATAAATACACATACCACAATACTTAAATCATGACGAGATCATACCGAGTATTGTTAACCCATATCACAACACTTAAATCATGAGTGGTGATGATTAAAATATTGTCCAGTTTTGAAGTTAGAATTGTTCATTTTTTTTCATTTCCCTCTCAATTTTCAAAGTTTTCGAGGTTGTCTATTTCCAACATACAGGTTTTCAGGTGAACAACACTTTTACAACAATGAAAATTCAAACTTTAAGAAATCTATCAATTTTGTGGGTTTTAATTAGTTTCTAAAGATGGAGTCTCTACACTAATATTTAATATTTAGAGGTCATGTGAGTGCATCGTTTTTTATAAGTAAAATGTTTATGACATGTATTCATAGAAATTTGTTAATTGTTAATTTTTTTATCAATTTGTTATTTCTTTTAGTTACTTAATTAAGTTTTTCATTTTTGTGGTAAATATACTAATATTTATTCATAGATGAGGCGTGTACAATAATAGTTAAAGTTCATGTCAGTGCGTCTCTTTTTATGAGGTAAATGTGCGTGACATTTATTTATTTATTTAAAGTTTTTTATTTGTCAATATTAATTCTAATTTGTTATTTCGTTTAGTTACATAATAAATAGGTTTTAATTTTTTGAGTAAATATACTAATATTCTTCATATTTCAATAAAACTTACTATTGTAATGTTAGTAGTTGTTATGATTTTATGTGAATTTTTGTTTTAATTATGTCATTTACTTTTTATCATAAATTCTATTTAACTCCATATGTTCGGTTATATATCATTGTAGTTTTCTATTTTATTTTTATTTTTTTGATTTAGCTGTGATAATGGACGAAAGATAAGAGCAAGAGATCACATGTTAAGTATTATTATTATTGGAGGTGACGAAGACCTTGATTTTCCAAATATTAATTTTATTTCAATTTTCTTGATTGTTAACTAAAATTTAAGTTTCAACGGTGTATGACATAACTTTTATGAGACATCATTGAGACAGTTGTTTATTAGATTTTCCACTTATATATTCTTTTTTGAATATTTCTAAAACAACCCACAATATTTTGTGCACAGTATTTATGATATATGAAAAATAATGCTGAAACAAATTTTAAAGATTTTTGGAAGTTTTTTTTTCATGAATAAAAAACATACGAGCTAATATTAATATCAACACAAGATAATATCTAATTTTAGTGAGATATACGCTTTATTATTATAAAGATTAGTAATTTGTCGACGAAAATGTTATCCATAAAATTTAGAATTTCGTCAACTAATGTTAATCATTCTTAATAATCTCATTTCAGTCACTTCTCTTTTATGCACACTTAATGTTGGAGTTAATTATATTCTCTTTGATGATAAAAAAATTGCATTCACTCTATAAATAATTAATTTTAATTACTTTCATATTAAATATAAGATTAATTTTCAGTCATTATATTTATTTATTGTAGATTTTTTTAATTGTTTAAAGATAAATATTTTCAAATCTTAAGGGCTTTTCATTAGTTGTATGTGTAAAAATATCTCATATTTCTCACATTAACACAACCTCTGCAGCGAGGGCTTTCTATGCTTCCACGGGAAGTATCTCTAAGTTATTGGATCAATGGCGGGCTTATCTCTGAAGTGCGGAGACTGTGGAGCCCTCCTGCGGTCTGTAGAAGAAGCTCAAGAGCATGCCGAGCTCACCTCCCACTCCAATTTCTCCGAGTCCACCGAGGCCGTCCTCAACCTTGTTTGTACCACCTGCGGCAAACCTTGCCGATCCAAAACCGTATGAAATAAATAAGATCATTGTCATAAGTTTTCTGGAAGTTGTGGTTTTTAGTCCTCCCGAATGGAATTGGCTTTCGAAGATGTGGCATTCCAGGAAAATTGCAAATTTTAGAAGCTATTACATGTTTTAAACGCAACTAAGCTTTGAATTTTAGTTTGTCTTTCTTTAGATTTGTACTATGGTTTGATTTCGTGGTCAATGGAAATTCAGTTCGATTTCATTAGTTTATTATGTCTGTAGCATTAAGATCTTTCTAATGAAGTTACAATTTCAGATCCTGCATCTAGTTCCATAGTTTTGATATAATACATTTTTCTACATAAAATATCTCATAGACTCTTATTTTGTTCTAAACCTTTTGTTGGGGGCTCGAGATAGGAATATGAAATATTTTTTCTAAAACGTGTTGTTTACAATGAGGTTTTGTTTAATTCTTCCAACTGCCAGCCTCTTTCTGAGATCTATTATAGTTTAGCGTCTGCCACTTTGTTTTTGTTTTGTCTACTTCCTTAATACTACCAAACGGATCATATCTTAATTTTCCTCATTTTCATTCGTAAAGGAAAGTGATTTGCACACAAAAAGAACCGGACATTCCGAGTTCGCAGATAAAACTTCAGAAGCTGCAAAACCGATAAGTTTAGAGGTCCCGAAGGTGGCTGCAGAAACAGTGGAGACTGCTGATGCTAGTTCTAGTCAGCCTGAAGGTACCAGTGTTTCTTTAAGATTTTATCGGAGGCAGGCTGTGTTCGTCAAATGAGATTGTGAACGATCTGCTGTATTCTTCATAACAATTAAATTTGCATTCTCAGTAAAAATGTTTGTACACTAAAGGAACAGAAGGTACGGTTGTACACTGTCAAAATTAATTCTAAATGATGCAGCTTTTGTCACTGTTCACATTGGAATGCTTTACAGGTCTGATTCTTATAGGTATTGTTTACCTAAGTCTCGTTATAACACTAAGAATAGAGTTCAATTATTGAACGAATGGTTATAGTCGTGTTTTAAATATCTTTGCTCATGTATGGCTTAATCAAATGGTTTAAATACTCAAAGAGCAAATACAATCAAAGTCATTCTTTTTCTTGAAGAAATTTCCATGGTCTCATCTCAAGATTGCTCTAATTTTTATCATTAAGATCAAGCAACCAGTAATATTGGAGCAGAAGGGGGGAAAGGAAGCTAACTTTTAGTTCTGCTACTTATTTTCTGTATTGCCGTCTACTAACTCATCAGTCCCCTCCCTTGTGGCCGGTTACTTATTTATGCTTCATCATTCTTTGTTCTTCATCTAGAAATGATTGTGCCAGAAGTTGACAAAAAACTGCTTGAAGAACTTGAAGCAATGGGTTTCACAACAGCACGGGCCACTAGAGCTCTTCATTTTTCCAGTTAGTTTGATGATGCACAATCTCCTTCACTTACATTTTTCTAATAATCCAATTATTTGTGGTGTTTTATCACCTTTGGATCATTCATTGTTTATTTGATAGTTTCTAGTCTCTTTGTCATCTCTATCTGAATATTCAATATTATCTTCTCCAGGTAATTCCGGACTTGAAGCTGCTGTCAATTGGATAGTTGAACATGAGAATGAAGCAGACATAGACCAGATGCCTTTGGTATGATACCTCTTCTGATGCTTCTTATTGTCATTATGTGCATTTTCTGCCCTTTGCCCTAGAATCCATCTGGGTTGGAGAAGCAGCTAGTCAAACTTCATCCTCTGTATCTTGNCCCACCCGCCCCCAAAGTTAAAAAAATCAACGATTGTCGTTTGACTTCCTTCCTATCACTCTTACACTTGTGTAAAAACAATTTTTATTAATTCGGGAGTGCATTATGACCAAAATGGAATTGTGGAGGAGATGTTTAGTACTTATAATTATAATGATTGTATATGAATATGAATCAGATTCTTTAGTCTTTTTCCCTACTTGATTATCCACCAATGTGTTGTGCTTCTGCTTGTGGAATTTTCACTTCTCTTGCATAGTTGGCCTTTGCCTTGCATGACCCTCCCTTCATGGAGTTGTAGAGGAGATATGGCCGTCGTTTGTTTTGTTTTACTAAGGTTACATCATTAGACCACACGGTCAGTGGTTAATATGGCTCAAACTATTATTCTTGATCAACTGATGAAAAAATAAAACCACTTCTCTGTTTAAAGGCAACTGCCTTTCTATTTCGTTTTTTTTTTCAGTTTCTTTCTGTGTGTTTGTGCGTCTGAGTCTGAATTTAACGTCTAATTAATCTCAGATACCTATGAACACAAAGGTCGAGGCTCCAAAACCTTCTCTTACACCAGAAGAATTGAAGGCGAAACAACAGGAGCTAAGGTAATGAATGTCGTTCAAATTTTTTAGTTAAGTAGATGAAAAATGATGTTAATACCATGTGGCATGGATGTAATGAAGGTGTGGTTGTTATTCATGATCCTTCTCTCACATGATAAATGCTCATTTTATCCTTATCTCAAGGGAACGTGCTCGTAAGAAGAAAGAAGAGGAAGAAAGGAGAATGGAAAGGGAAAAGGAAAAGGTACTTTTTAGTTTTTCATTGCATTCACTTGGGATGAGGACCCTCTGCCGTTGGCAGCAGAGGGCAGTTCAGCCCAATCAGACCGTTCTGATCTGAATGGCCTAGATTGGGCTGTACTGCCCTGTGTTTGAAAAATAACTTCTTCTGTTTTTGGCTTTTTGGTTAGTCGATATGGGCCATCCAGATCTGATTAGACGGCCTAGGTCGGTAATTTTTTGGCAGTTTGGTGATCCAACTGTCGACAATCCTAATCCCATTCACTTGTAGTTTTGTAGTACTGTCTATACTCTCGATAAACTTCAGGTTCATTGACAAGTCATGTTCTATGTAAAATACCATCTGTTGATTGTGGTCTTAGTTAGCTGCTTGTGTGGTTTTCCATTTTTCTTCCACCTTTAGATTTAACTCCTAAACC
>QANY01013229.1:530538-593148 GCA_003255025.1 Datisca glomerata | reverse complement strand
CCCGCACACTCACAAAGTTGCGAATTTAGACCCAGAAAGTTTAGTAGGAAGAAAGAGGTGGTTTTCACAGTTTTCCGTATAATTTAGGAAAATATACAAGAAAACATCATTGATTCACCATATAATATTTTAATTTCAGGAGAGGATTCGTATAGGCAAGGAGCTCTTAGAAGCAAAGAGAATTGAGGAAGATAATGAAAGAAAACGGTATGTAACTGTCTAACCCATCCTTTGGATTACTTCTATCTCTACGTTGTAAAAAATTTAATGCTATCATGCATCTCTTTTTTTATTCTTGAGGTAGTTTAACTCATTTTCTATTTAGATGACAACTCATATTCCTCTTGTAGGATAATGGCTTTGCGAAAAGCAGAAAAAGAGGAGGAAAAAAGAGCTAGGGAAAAAATTCGTCAGAAATTGGAGGAAGACAAGGTACAGATCGTTAAAGAGACTTCGTTCAACATTCTAATCTATCATGATGTGTTATTATGCCATATTTCTCTCATGTTTTCTTGCTTGTATTGCCAATTGTTAACTGATGGTCTGACTGCGCAACTAAAAAATGAACCTTTTTACCTCTTTGTTATACCATCACAGGCAGAAAGAAGAAGGAAGCTTGGATTACCACCAGAAGAACCGTCTACTGTAAAACCTTCTGCACCTGTGGTTGAGGAGAAAAAGGTTTGAGGTTGCCTATGTTAGCCTGATCATGACATTCAAAACGTGATCAAAGTGTGTGCTCAAATGAACTAAGTATCACGTTTATCTGAATTGCAGAGCTCGTTGCCTGTTAAACCTGCCACAAAGGCAGAGCAAATGAGAGAGTGTTTGCGATCTCTAAAACAGAATCACAAGGTAAGTACATTTAGTGTTTTGATACTGAGCATCACTGTCATGTTGTTACCATGGTTAAGTCTCCACAAGGCCAATAATATCAAGTTCTGTCCCGCAAGTGGTTTAGGAAGCTTATTATATTCGAACCCATACTCACTGTGTTTTTGTTTGTGTTTTACCTCCGTAAACTGGCAAATATATGTGGTAAACCGTTACTTCTAAATGTGAGAGAAAAATTTGAACTTGCAAATTGAGATTTCTTTCTTCAAGTTTTGGAGCTAGCTTTTAGCATATATGAATTATGTTGATTACATCTTAAAGATTTAAACAACAAAAATCTATTTCTTGTAATTATGTCTTGAATTATGAGCTCCAAATATCCCAGCCAACACAGAGAGATGACTTAATTACCTGTTTTGTTTGGGATTTCACCCATCTTGCTTGAGTTGGATTATGACTGAAATTTTGAACTTATTTTGCTTGCGTTCTGTTGGGCTAGGATGATGATGCTAAAGTGAAGAAAGCATTTCAAACTCTTTTAACTTATGTGGGGAATGTCGCCAAAAATCCCGATGAAGAGAAGTTCAGAAAAATTAGACTCACAAACCAATCTTTCCAGGTAACAGACTTCATATAACAGCTTCTATTCTTGATGGGATTCTGCCAAGGGAGAGGAAGTCTCTCTTACTTTCGTACTTCATATAAGTTTTTGATGAAATCTTTCTGACTCTGTTTACTTATAGACAGTAACAAGAGCTTCTGATATGTAATGCATAGAGTAGTCTTTGCTAGTAATTGTACCATAGAGAAAGATAATTGACATTGAGTGATTTAATGGGAATGCCATAAATAACCAAATTTTTTTTTCCTACTGTCTACTCACATATTAAATCTTCCCAAGAGGCGTTGGCTCTAGTCAACCACCAGAGAAAACCAAATTCTCTTTAGGTTGTAGAGATGAAAGTTGTCTTCTGAAGGTCCAAACTGTTATAGGACGTTAAACTTGTTTACTTCTGTTAGCCAAACTGAAGACTTGACTATCGTGATTTATTTAGAGCAACATTAACCCTCTCCCTTTTACGCTTTTCCTAATGTTTCTTTTGTTTTAGTTCTTCCATTTCTATCTCCCATTTTCCGACTCGTTATTGTTTGTACGTAACAGGAAAGAGTTGGGGCATTGAAAGGGGGCATTGAGTTTCTGGAGCTGTGCGGATTTGAGAAAATTGAGGGAGGTGAATTCTTGTTTCTCCAAAGGAACAAGGTTGAGATGGCAGTGCTGAATTTAGCTGGGTCTGAGCTGGACTCTGCTATAAAAAATCCCTTTTTTGGAGTTCTTTAAGTTTCAAGAGCTCATCATTGTAAGATGAAATTTAAAATAGAATAAGTTTTTATACGTTCTCCACATTCAGCTTGGTACTTGGATTTCGACTTCAAAGATTGTGGCAAAGACGGTTTATCTAATGAAATGTAGAAGGAACAGAAGCTGGTCTCTCTCTCTCTCTCTCTCTCTCTCTCTCTCTCTCTCTCTCTCTCTCTCTCTCTCTAATGGTTCGAGAATACTAAAGAATGAGATGATGAACAGTGGTTCGAGAATACTAAAGAATGAGATGATGAACAGCAACAATTACTTTTACTCCCTTACAAATGATTGCATTCCCATGGCCTAGGTATAATCACCTCCACCTCATGTGCTGCCCTATTTTTCTTTATTTTACAACATGGCAAATTCATATTGAACCATACTAGATTTGACTTGTCACTTTATTGAGTTTGAAAGGGGAATTTTACTGGGAACAAATACTCATCCAAGTATCTAATATTGTACGTTCAATGTCAAAATTAGATAGTAAGTTGCACAGTTGCATAATGGATAAAGAACTACAGATGTTTGAAGGGAAGTCTTGCTACCTTTGAAAAGGGGGAATGGTGTCCACGGGTAAATTGCGGGCCGTCTGCATACTGTTCTTATTAGATAAGTCAATATACAAAATAAACTCAGATTCATCCCTTCTGAATCTTGGAAGTTCAGAACATTGAATCGGGTCTACCAGTAACGAGTATCATCATATTATTTTTCTGGCCACAAAAAACATTCATATATAAAGTAATTTTGCAAGTATTTGTTCTTTTTGCTAAAAGAATAAATAAAAAATATAGAATTTCAAAGCACATCTATAATTGTATTTACGGGGTTCCCGTGCGACCCCGAGTACATCTGAAAATCTGGTTAGTAGAGAACATGAAACATTTCAAAGAACTTGCCAATTTCCCTGTCAGCTTCCTCTATTTAATCAGCATATCATATGTGCCCCATCAGTACTCTCAGCATAAGAGATTAGCTCGTTTCAATTTAGTGTGTAAAACACCTCAACTTAAAACTTACTGATACTGACCAGCATTGACTACGAATAACATGTCATAATAGTTGCATAATAAGCCTGTTCCAATTCCATTTGCCGCATGAATTTCGGCACCTCCATTGTCTTAGATTAAACCGATTAAAATCTCGATGCACTTTTCTTTTCTTCCAAAGATATCGTGGAATTAGATGGGGTCAACACATCCAATTCATTTTCTCCTTCACTTTCCAATTGGCTATTAAGAATCTGCAAGACGTTATCAGGTAAGCATTAATGAGCAGAGTTCTTCGGCGAAATTTGGCAGAAACATTCAGGCCAAGAATTAGTATAGACAGATTCAGGTGGCACACGCTTGTGTCGCCCACCAAAGTTTGTTAGGTTCTTCAAAGCCCGCTCTCTGTTCATTCTCCCTGCAATAAAGATTGGGGCAAGTGCTTTTCTGTCTAGTCTAATCGTAGTCTGGTGTAGATGTAAGGGTGTCACATGAGTGAGATGTAGGAGCGGTCTAGACCTAACTCGTGACCGGAACAACGCCTGAGAACGTCGGGGAGGGCGTCGGGAGGTGAAGGGGGAGCACTTTAAACACTCAAAGGTATGCTTGCTCTCTCTCTAGAAGTGAGAGTTTCTCACTCTAGAAATGAGAGCTTCTCTCTCTAAAGTGGAGCTTCTCTCTATAAATTTTCAATCCTCTCAAATGAAGGAGGAATCCTCCTTTTATAGGTGAACAAAAGGAGGGGGGATCATTGCAACTAATCCCTTGAAAAGATGACTGATCATGCTTAGGTGAGTAA
Organism: Datisca glomerata; assembly: GCA_003255025.1. Classification (NCBI taxonomy): domain Eukaryota; kingdom Viridiplantae; phylum Streptophyta; class Magnoliopsida; order Cucurbitales; family Datiscaceae; genus Datisca; species Datisca glomerata. The sequence continues at coordinate 589,163 of QANY01013229.1, read as the reverse complement.
GATGAGGATTACACATGAGCGAATCGAGTGGCGCCACGTAGGTCTTTGTGTAATGATCATGATCTAGGGAGAACACGCGTAGCCGGTGAGGCGTGACGACGGTGTTCACCCAACGCCTCCTCTACAAAGGTTCTCTCAAACAAAACCCTTCCCTAAGGTGGGAGGGTAGCACACCCTCAATGTCTAGAGTGGTCGTACTGAGGAGGTATGTCTCCCGTTCAGTACAACGTAGTCTCGTCCCTAATCCTACCAGTCCATAGCCTCCTGAACGTTCCCAGGCAACCATACGTCCACCCAAGTCTTTGCCACTTGAATTGGTGGTTTGTGAAGGTGCACTGATTGGTGTAAGAAACACTGTTCTGCATCTGAAATTGATATACCAACACTTTGGCATAAGAGATTGGGGCATGTGAGTGAAAAGGGGCTGCAAGAACTTGGAAAATAGGGACTGTTTAATGGAGACACATATTGAGATTCTGTGATCACTCTGTCTATGGAAAGGTAACTCGAGTTAAGTTCAACTCAACTTGTCACCGAACTCAAGAAATTTTAAGCTACATCCATTCAGGCCTTTGGGGACCATCCTCAACCGAATCACTAAGTAGAGGGAGGTACTTTATTTCTATCATTGATGATTGTTCCAGAAAAGTTTGATTTAATATTCTTAAATCTAAAAATGAAGCGTTTCAGAAATTCAAAGAGTGGAAGAAAATGATAGAATTACAAGTAGGAAGAAAGGTTAAGAAATTAAGGACAGATAATGGGCTAGAATATCTAAGTGATGAGTTTCAATAAGTTTTGCAAGGATGAAGGCTTGGTGAGACACAAAACATTACCTCACACCCCCAGTGGTAAAACACACTTCAATTAGACTTCTTCTAGCTCTAGTCACCCAATATGGACTAGAACTAGAACAAATGGATGTAAAAACAGCTTTTCTTCATGGAAACACGGAAGAGAAAATTTTCATGGCTCAACCCATTGGCTTTGTAAGAAGAGGAGATGAAAACAAGGTATGCCTTCTCAAGAAATTCCTTTATGGTTTGAAACAAAGTCCTAGGCAGTGGTATTTTAGATTTGATGAGTTCATGTTGAGGAATGAGTTCTCTAGAAGGATGCATGATAGTTGTGCGTATTGTAAAGGTGTTACAAATGATTCAAGGTTATATTTGTTACTCTATGTTGATGATATGCTCATTGCATCATTTGATAGAGTAAAGATTGATGAGCTTAAAGCTCAACTTCACAAGGAATTTGAGATGAAAGACTTGGGAGTAGCTAGAAAAATTCTTGGGATGGATATATGCAGGGACAGAATGAGAAACAGGCTAGTTATTCATAAGGAAGACTACATAATCAAGATTTTGAAGAAATTTGGTATGGTTGATTCAAAACCTATCAAAACTCCTCTATCATCTCATTTCAAGCTCTCATATAGCCAATCTCCTAAAATTGAGGAAGAACAGATTAGGATGGACACAATTCCTTATGCGAATACTGTTAGGAGCCTTATGTACTCTATGGTCTGTACCAGACCAGATTAGCCTATGCTGCTAGCCTAGTGAGCAAGTTTATGGCTAAACCAGGGAATGATCACTGGGAAGCTGTAAAGTAGATTATGAGATATCTAAGAGGAACTTCTAGATATGGTTTGGTATTTGAAAAGAAAAACACAGAAGCTGAAATCATTCTAGGCTATATAGACTTTGACTTTGCAGGAGACCTAGACAAAAGGAGATCATTGATAAGGTATGTTTTTACTATTTTTGGTTGTTCAGTGAGCTGGAAAGCTACACTTCAACCAATGGTGGCCTTATCTACAGCAGAAGCTAACTATATTGTAGCTACTGAAGCAGTTAAGGAAGCTCTATGGCTTAAGGGATTTGTAGAAGAATTTTGCATCAAACAGAATTGTGTAACAGTGTTATGTGACAACCAAAACGCTATACACCTAACTAGAAACCATATGCACCACGAGAGGATAAAACATATTGACATAAGGTTACATTTTATCAGGGATGTGATCTCTTTAGGGAAGGTAATATTGGAGAAAATTCACACTGATGACAACCCTACAGATATGATCACTAAGTCTATCACATGGGTCAAGTCTGAGCATTGCTTAAACTTGATAAATGTGAAGACTGTTTCAGACTAAGGTCTGAAGTTTGTCTGGAGAAGATTCAAGTTTTATTTTTTTGGGTCCTATCTAAAGCTTGATTCAAGGTGGAGATTTTATAAGCACATGCATCAACTTTAAATAAGCAACAATCTAGCAGTTATAAACTAACAGTTAAAGTAGCATACAAATAAGTTTTCACTGAGAACCAGAAAAATTGGATGTGAAATAATTCTGGTCCTCTCAGAAAAGATCGAAGAAACAATAATTAACAAGAAAAAAATAGAGGGCACTGAAATCCAAATAAGTTCTTACCACATGCAAGAAACATAAAAGCTGGGTTTGTTTTTTGGGGCTTGAGTGCAGTGAGGTAGTGAACGTCTGTAGAGGATTTCAGGCATGATTCTTTTGTAATTGCTTCCCCATGTAATTTCTAGACCTCTCTGATAGTAGATTGGCCTTCTCCAGGCAACTGGACGTAGGATCCATTTTGGATCTGAACCAGTATAACTTCTAGTGTCTTCTTGTTCCTCTTTGCTACTTCTCTCTCTTTATCAACTCTTAATTTACTTTTATGTCCTGTCATAAGAAAACAAGAAATGGCATTACAATAAAACCCACTTAATTAAGTCTTATTTGACAACATTTTGGAACGGAAGAATGTGTTCCAAAGATTCAGTTCTCGTCGTCAATTGCTACGGTAACTATGCCAAACTATGATTCAGATATCAATTTCAGATATTGAGAAGAGAGTTTGAGGGTGTGTTCAATTTAAGGGTTAAAGTATTCTGGGATTTTTTTAAAATTTTTTCATATTAATTTGCCATGACAAAATTATTGAAATGATCAACTATTCAAACTAATTAGGAAACTAATACATTTTGCCATGTAAGTGAAATCTCCTCTTCAAGAACGGAGTAGTAAACTTAAGTAGAACTCGTGTTTTCAAAACACGAGTTTACTTAAGGAAGCTCGTGTTTTCAAAACAAGAGGTTCACTTAACTTGACGAGATCTCGTGAAACGACATCTCTTATATACCTCGTGAACAATGTCTCTTCTAGACCTCGTGAACGTCGCCTTTTATAGACCTATGAACTTGTGTTTTCAAAACACAAGTTCAACTTACGGAGGCAAGTGTTTTCAAAACACGAGGTTAATTTAACTTATTGAGACCTCGTGAAATGACGTCTCTTTAGGACCTCGTTCCTCGTGAAATAGGTCCTTTATTTCAAAGAGATCTGGAGGTCTGACGACCTATTTGATGGGATGACACGTTGAACTCGTGTCTTCAAGAGGCGAGTTCAATGTGTCATCCAATATGTCACAACGCTAAGCCAACGTCGTTGTTTGAATATAAATGACACCAATGGAACTCATATCTTCAAGAGGTGGTTCATCTTTTTTTGTTTTATACCCATTTCTCCTTAATTTTTCTCTCCTCCACTCTCTCTTCCTCGATTTTTCACTCCCAAATCATCCCCACGCATTAGGTCCCTTTGTTTGACGATGTTCATCTGCCGCTGTCTTAGTCATGTAGTTTCTGCTTTCCTCCACCACATATCATAGTACATTAGGTATAAACCATTATAAAAGTCTGAGTGCATATGTCCTTTGATCCAAAGAACTCTTAATTTTTGTTCGTTCTTAGTGATATTTTTTGAACTATTTATGATGTTATTAGTAAAGCAGACTTGGTTAATGATAGTGTCGCTACTATGGTTTAGTTTTGTACTATTTAAGATTTTTTCCTCAAGAAAAAAGATATTGTTCATGCTATTTATATTTTTTTGTAGCCATCATTTTGGAGGAAAATCGTTGGCTAGTAAGTTGAAGAATGAAGGACAAACATATGATATGTTCTATGGAAACCTTACTTAGATGTCATCTCTAGCCTTCTAGCTTATTGCATTACAAGCCATGACATTTGACAAACAACCTCTCAATTGATCTGCTTTCACATAGTGAAATGGCACATACCTGATTGCGTAGTGCGACAACTTAGCACCACTCAAATTCTGTCAGAACCATGTGAAAACGAACCAGGCTTGCATTCCATCGATTTAAGGAGAAGACATGATCTTGATTGACAACTCGAACATCATGAGTACATTGAAAAATTGAATGCACATTAGACGACATTCACGTGCATGCAGTATCCCAAGAGAATGAGATGACTCTTACTACAACCGGTATCAGAGCATCACACATTAGTACATAAGCTGACAATAAGCCTTCCACGAGTTCATGATATTTATATACATTTATCAATATTTATTTCATTTGTTTATACTTAGGAGTATTTTTTTAATGCAAAAGGACATCATAAACCACATCAATGACTTGACATTACACGATCCAGATAAGAAAATTTTATTTATACGTGATGCTAGAAGAACAACAATTCAAGCAACAGAACAAGTACATGAGGTCTATCATCCATCCAGAACGTCTCGTCGGACACATAATTCATCACATCATCATAGCTTAATTGTAGAGGATGATGACAACATGCCTGAGTATGATCCATTTACACCATCGATCTTCGAAACATTCTGATATGAGATTGTGACGCAAGTTGCTTCTACATCTGAACCTGCACATCAACCTCAAGGACACAGAAGACGATGAACAACATGAGAAAGTAATGGATGAGATGTCGGGATCTCTGATGCATCTCGATTATGTACAATGAAGAAGGTGATACAGCTCTTGACTATTCATCACAAAAACTCCCCTCAATTGCTAGCGTATACAAGATGTCCTAGAAGAATAAGAAGAGCACCGCCTTGTGAGACATCATGATTAGTCTTTCATAATTTTCCTTACACACTCTTTTATGTATTTTATAACTTAATGTTATCCAATCTTAACTCTTTGTTAGTTATTTTGGGTTGTTAAGATATTAATTTCTTAGTTATTTCAAAGTTGTTTAGAGGAAGATGAATTTGTAGTATGAATGAGCGTATAAGATAGATAGTAGATTGGATAAATAACATTATTTTAGTTGTTGAGTATGTTTCAGAGGTATGTGGATTTATTGAATTTGCAGGTATTATATAGGGGAAAGTAAGATCTTTTTGTTAAGGGAGGGAGATAAATAGAACTCATCTCTTTAAGAGGTGAGTTCCTTTTAAATATAACACCCTTTTAAAAGATGCGAGTTCCCTTTAAACATAATTCACCCGTTAAAGAGGCGAGTTTCATTTAAATAGAACGCATTTTTTAAAGACGCGAGTTTCGTTTAAACAAGAACTCTCTTTAAGAGGCGAGTTTCCTTCAAACATGACTCGCCTCTTGAAGAGGTGCATTGAATCTGACGTGGACAAGTTGAATCGTCTCTTGAAGAGGCAATTTCTACGTGGACAAAACCAGATCATTTTTTAAATTAGTTTCAAAACCATATCATTTTAATAATATGTTTTTAAATAACGCATTAAACCTATAAAAACTCAGAATACTCTGTATGGTAAAGTAAGTGGTAAATATTTAGTAAAGTATTCTCATTTGACATGATGAAGTTATTTAACCTATTTAATAATATCCCACTTTATTTTTCCTACCATTTTTTTTCCAGAAAATATGTACTTTTCTAATATTTTATCAATTCATTTATCGATCTTACCAACACATCTACACATTTTATAAAATATCTTTTATTTTTCTAAATTTCCATAAAACATCATTATCTCTCTCTGTGCATCTTCTCTCTCTCTCACTTTGGTGAGAGCTCTTCGTCTCCCTCTTCCTCCATCCTGTTCATGGAACTTAATTAGAATCCACATTTATTTTCTCATTTTTTTTTGTTTTTGGAGAGAGAATAGATAATTTGAAATGAGAAAAATAAACAAAATTATATGCCTCCATTTGACAAGAAAATCTATAATAAACAGACATAATAGCCATGGATGTGATTCCAAGGCTAGAAATTATAGCAGTAACGAGATCAGTATATCTCTCAAAATTTTCCCTCCAATTGGATGTACATATGTAATTGTATATGTATGTGTGTGTCTATATTTATGTTTGTATGTACATATGTAATTGTATATGTATATGTGTGTCTATATTTATGTTTGTATGTACATATGTAATTGTATATTTATAAATGATATCTTTTTACAATTATCATTTGCTTCCTTTCATAAGAATTTCTGGTGTCGCCTAACGTGACTGTGAAATTGCGTTCCCTAAATGAACAGTGTGAGGGGACAATGTGAGGTGTTTGCCAATTTTTAAAAGTTTTAAGGGTTTTTTTTATTTCATTTTTAAAGTTTAGGAGTGTCTTTGTAAAAAGCTAGAGTTTAGGAGGGTATTTTGTACTTTTCTCTAAATTCTTCCATACAAATTTTCCAACAATTTTTAACAACTTTACCTACTTTAATATATATCAAATAAGTTAATCTCATATTTTTATTAACTTTTTAACTTAATCACGAATTAACAAACATCATTATCTTAAAATTTTGTCATCTAAATTTATCATTTAAAATTATCTATGAACTTAATTTTTTCAGTATTATTATTTAACATGTAACAAAACGAACTCAAAAGATAAATGAAAAAGAGAGAGTAGTATCCCTTTTTCTTTTCATGTGTTTACAAGGAAAGGAAAATAATGGTGGGATCCGCAAAAATATATTATCAAGGAAGGAAACTCAATTCCTCTCTCTCACGTTGCAATTAAGTTCTCTTCCGGAGAGAGTCCATCTGAACTTTAATATTCTAAAATTACCCCCTAAGTTTTAAACACAATCATGAAAATATCCTTTATTTTAAAAAATTATCAATTTATTTTAAATTGTATATATATATTACATAATTAATTTATTTTAAAATTTTATTTTCTTTCCTATTTAGTGATTTACATTACTTATCATTAACGGATTCAAAAATTTATTTAATGATTTACTTTAGTTGTTGAAAAACATGTTTATTAATTATAATAGACATAATAGCGAGTTTATTAAAATAACTTAAAATTAATTAGAATAATTATTTAAGTTGTTACTAATTTATTTTAATTAGTAATTTTGATAGTCATTTATTTAATATTAAATTATATTAATTTTTAGGTGGATATAAAACCATGCAGAATAACTTACTAATAATTCAAATTATTTTAATATGTTAATTAGTTCTTTAATATATTAAAAACATAATTAAAAAGTATCATTTAGTCATGTATTATGTATGATGGCTTTTTGGTAAATGGATAATTCTTTAAACGTTCGTAAACAAATCAATGACATTTAAGTTCTTTCCGATTTCAATTTCTGACACTTAAGTAAACAGATAAATGGAATTTATTATTGCTCTTCTCTTTTGAAATCCATTGCAGTTTAGTAAAGGCAGACTGAGTTTTCGTTAATGGATTATTTGAAAAAATATACATTGTTATCCCCGTGTGTTTTTCCTTCCACAAATTTTTATATTCTTTCTCACGTATTTCGACGTGCTATTTTAACTTCTATGTTCATTTGTTATCAGTTACATTATTTAGGGTTTTTAATAAAAATGAATAAATGCATAAGTTTATTTTTATTTCTAGTGTTATTTTAAAAAGAATATGTTTTATATTTATTTTATAAATACTAGTTTCCGTTTCCATATTTAAGATTATATAATTACTAGTCTTCATTTCATTTCTTCATTTTTTCATATAAATGGCGTTGAGACATTTTTCATATTAATTGCTTCATTTTTATAATAAATCTAAAATTTGATGATTACTGTTCTAGTGGACACATAACCTTAAATCCACAAGGAGATAGTTCTGGAACCTACCAAAGAATAGAGAAAAACTCAAAAATGTTATAGCATTAATAGGAAATCAGTTCTTTTCGTTTTACAACTTAAGACCTTATTTATAGGCTTTGAAAACCCTAAAATACCATCTTAGATATTCCTAAAATCCCTCAAACCTTTACACTACCATAATAAAACTTTATTTTAGTAGGGAATCCCTAAAATCTCTCCTAAGATAAGCACAAATGATACTAAATCAATAATTTCGAAATTACATAAATATCATAATACAGAAAATAATTATGATTGACCTATAAATGTCATCCTATATGACATGGCATTCATATCTACTTGAAAGCTTCAAGTAACAATAACATCTACTTGAGATCTTCAAATATTCATCAAATTCTAGACATTAGCTAAATATATAAATTATGACTTGAAATCTCCAGTAAATATAAAGAGTTACTCGAGGGTTTCAAGTATTTTTTATAACTACCTGAACACTTCAAGTTTTCATTTCTGACTTAAGTTTGGCAACTTAAAAATTTAATCACTTATTGAAATGTTCAAATAGTCATAAAACAATTACATGAACCTTTCAAGTTGTCATCTCTAAGGGGCTTGACTACTAAAAAATCACACATTTACTTGAAAGTGTTTAAGTAGTAATAAAAAGTTACTTGAACCATTCATGTTATTATTTCTGACTTAGATTTGACTACTGAAAATGAAAATAATCACTTAACAAGTACAAGTAGCCAGAAAAAAATTACTTGAACTTTTTAGTTTTTTTATTTCTAAGAACATGAACGATAATTCTAAATTATTAGAATTTGTTAAAAAATAAAAGAACAGTTAAAAAATAGTGGGGAAATAGTGAGAAGAGAAAAAGAGAGGAGTGTGGTAAAAACATGGACAATAAGGTCATTGCATGTTGAGTTAGCAAGAAGATAGTGGGTCCAAAGATGCACTTTTTACTTTTGAGTCATTTTAAAAAAAGGGTATATCCCTTCCTTTAAAATTAAAAGGAAAAAGTATCCTTCATCACCGATGTAGTTTGTTTAAAAGACACAAACATCATTTTTTAGTTGAAGAACAAATAAGCAGGTCTACTTCGTTACAAATGTGTTAGTTTTCTGATGAAATGACCAAAACACCCTTGAACAAACTTTGTGTTTTTCTATCATCAAAAAGCAAATAATAAGAGAGATTTAAGTCATTTTTTAAACTAAAAGTGGTGTTTGTGTCTTTAAGCAAACTATAGGAATGTCAAAGTACTTTTCCCTTTTTTTAATATACACCAATTTAACTCACCCGAAGTTTATTATAACCCGATATTTATTATCGTTTAATCATTTAAAGGATACTATTTTTCAGGTATATAAGCTCAGCTCTTGTAATGTCATATCTTTTACATGAAATGTAAGTGGGAGATCTGGGGTTTAACAGTAATACACGAATTCACTACCTTGTTTCCCACTTTTTTCATTTTCTCTTTCTTTTAAATACTTTTCCTTTGGATTTCCTTTCAATTTCTCTGCTTCCAAAAACTTTCTCATGTAATCTATGTTGTAGTTTTCTCAATAAAACAAAAACCGAGGAGATGTAGTTTCTATTAATTATACCTACTTATGAATTCTCCTACAACATTCCACTTGAGTTTAAACACTTGACAAGACTTTCAACTCTATATTTAGGACACAACGAGTGAATTATAACTATAGATAAATTGAACAACCCATTTATCTAAAAAAAGAAGAAGAAAAAAACTCACCATGAAGGATGGTAGATAAGCTCTCCATGAACATGTAATAAAAAATCAGAAGCTTTTCACCTCTACTATAATAATAAACCTTAAGAGGGACCAAATTTGTATCTTAGATATTCCCCAAAATTTTTATCTTCTCCCTAAACTCTTTCTCTAATATACTTATTATATCCTTTAGTAAATCCTCCAAATCAAACACATTATCTACATCCCTTCCCAGAAAACATTACATTCTTGTTTTTGTCTTTTGATCAGGTCCGAGTAATGTGTTTGGTCGGGTCAATTGTTGGGTGTAGGCCATAAGTTTGGTCAATGAAGGTTTTTTTGTCATTTAACTCTAAAACCAACACATTTATAATAGACTTGACCTATTTGTCTTTTCCCAAACTATAAGGTGTTTTTGTGTCTTTCATAAACTACATGGAGTGTTAGAGTAAAAAAATTATTTTCAATTTTGAGAATTGAAAGGGCAATTTCGGTATTATAAAAAAAATTAACGCCGTTAGTATGTTATAGAATGGTTTCTGAATTTTTCTGTCACTGAAAGTAAACATTAAAGGAGGTCTGAGTCATTTTTAAACTAGAATAAGTGTCTAAGCACACTACAAGAGGTGTGAGAGTACTTTTTACAAATTAAATCCCACTTGAAATGTCTTCCTCATGTTGTCAAGATCATGATCTGAATCATAGGATCGTACGATCCTATAATTTCAAAGCGATCCAGATCGAATATAGAATCATGATTAAGTGGGTTGTGGTAGGATCAGACAAAGATCGGTAGGATTGCAAGATCGTACCGATCCTACCCATATCTTAATTTGAGTAGTTTTATTAGGTCAACATCAAGAATATGCCATTTTTAAGGGGAAAAATCAAAAATAGCCCAAGATAAAACAACAAAAATAGCCATCCAAATTAAAAACAAAACCAAAAATCCGTGCAAAAAATTGTCACCTACGAGCGCCAACGAGATTTTGAATTTTTATCCATAAAGCTTATATAACATATTCCGTATATATAAAATATACTATAAAAATTATATAGGTTTATATATGATATACTGTCATATACACTATATAAATTATAAAAATCTTGAGCTATGGTGCGCGCGGCGCGAAAACTTCCTTCAGCGTGGGAGTCCATTTTTTTCAAAAATCTTGCAAGGGAATTGTTTTTTTATATTTTTATTCTTGTAGCCATTTTTTATGAATTTTCTAAGAAATTGACTATTTATTAACATAACATATTTTTTTTAGTTTTATCAAATATTGTCAAAAGACTGGTTGTTGAAGCCTACTTCCTAAGCCTCATTAAGTCCAATTCAATGTAAGTGATGCCCACATCCTAGTTAATATGTTGTCATAAATCAAAATTATTAAATCTTTGTAATATTCTATGGGCTTTGACTCATATTTTCTCACAAAAATTTTTGAATTTGTAAAAGTTTTATTTGTGTGTTTATGATAGTAAGAGTAAAGTGGTTTTCGTAGAAATATTTTTGTGAAAATTAATTTTATAATTTCAACTTTGAAAAACTTAAGAAACTAAAATTGAATCGTTTTTGTTAATGTACTCATTAGAATGCTTGAGTGAGGAAATTATTTTGAGCAACTTAAAAAATTATATGTTGGATCAAGTTTGAGTTGACTATTTTGAGACGTTATATATTTCAGTCATTTATAAAGTAGAGTAAAACTTATTTTCATTATTAAATTTTAGTTAGAAATAGTTAATTTGTTTTTAAGGATCACGGTATTTGTTATAATTATTTAGTAAGATCTTGCGATCATCGATCTGATCTAATATCTGATTCAGAAGACCCCTCCACCAATCCGAGTAAAAAATACGATCCCGACAACTTTGGTCTTCCTTATCCCTTATCATTCCTTCGTGAGGCGTGCTTCCTGGCCTCTTCCAGGCCAATGCTCACTTAGAAAACCCAGAATTCATGGCTTTTTTAAAAATGAGTAACTTCACAAAATAATGTGAGATCTAAGGTGGTTATGAAAGAGTATTTTCAAATTTAAAGCGACATGACAAAAGTAGGGGTGTAAGTAAAATTGAGAAAATCGACTAGACCTCCTGAACTGGACCGAAGCGATGTAGTTCGGCCGGTTTTTGCACTTCTGGCGGTTCGGTTCAGTTGTATCAGTTAAAAATAAGTTTGATTCGGTTTGGTGTGCGATTTTTTTTAGAAAAACCGCACTGAACGGTACCAAACCACACTTATTTATATACCTCTATAATTTTCCCTTCTCCTCACAACTCACTCTCACAGATCTCACCCTCTCTACCCTCGAAGGACAGCTCGGGAGATGAGAGAGGGGACCGCTCTCGATGATGGAGGAGTGGCATCTACTCTCATCGAGTGCTCGCGATGGCGAAAGAGTGGAACCTACTCTGCTCGGCTGCTCGTACGACGAAGGAGTGGCACCTGTTTGCTTGATTGCTCGATGACGAAGGAGAGATCTGTTTGCTCGACTGCTCGATGACGAAGGGGAGACCTGCTTGCTCGATTTTTTGATGACGAATGAGAGATCTATTTTCTTGACTGCTCGATGAAGAAAGAGAGATCTGGTATACTATCTCTGTATCTCCTTATTCTTTCTGTATGAATTTTAGTTTGTATCTATTTCACTACTGAATGTCTGCTTGTCTGAAGTTATTTCCTTATTGGGAAGTCTGCTTATTTTGTCGGAACTTATTGAGATATCTGCTTGTGTGACTATATAGTTTAGAAATTAAGTTTGATTTGAGTTAATGAGTCTTAGTTAATGATTTTCTAGATGGGAAAATCGATGACGGAAAAATCAGACTTTGGTTCAAAGTCTCCTGAATTGTCACCGAGACCCCAACAGTGGGTAAGTGAAATTGTCTAGGGAGCCTTGAATTATTTGAGATTCATTTACTAAGAATGAAACCTGATGAAGAAGGTAATGTAACATCCACATGTGATTATTATGCAAAAGGAATCCTAATAGGTTTCTTTATCCTAAACAAAAGACATTGCGATTTGAAATTAAGAAGGAGGTTGGTGGTTCACAAACTTGTAATTTGGTAGCCACTAGTTATAGTGAGAATAGATGTAGAAAGGCACTTGCAAAGTTCATAATCCAAACTGAGCTACCATTTAGACTTGTTGAGGCTCATTCATTTTGTGACTATAACTATTGCAACCCAAATTTAATATTCCACCATGGGTCATAGTTCCTAAAGATTGCTTCCAACTATACTTAGATGAGAAGAAAAAGCTATAAAGCTTCTTTAAGAAATCAAATCAAAGAGTTTATCTTTCTGCAGACACATGAACATCTACTCAAAATTTTAACTATATAGTGTTAACTGCTCACTATATTGACAAAGAATGGAGTTTACAAAAGAGAATTCTGAACTTTTGTTTAATTTCTAGTGATAAAGGAGAGTCAATAGGTTTACAAATTGAGAACTATTTGCTTGAATGGGGTATTGATAGAGTATTTACTGTAACTGTTAATAATGCCGGTGTGAATGATGTTACGGTGACTTATTTGAAAAGAAATATGAAAAATTGGAATGAGATGGTGTTGGATGGTGAGTTTTTACATATTAGATGTTGTGCACACATTGTAAACTTAATTGTATCTGATGGTTTGAAGGATCTCCATGGATCTATCGTTAGGATCCATAATGCTGTGAGATATGTGAGGTCTTCATCGACTAGATTAGTTAAGTTTAAGACTTGTGTTGAGGCAGCGAAGATTTCTTGTAAAAGCCTTTTGTGCCTAGATTTTCCCACTAGATGGAACTCAACTTACACATAATGTTGGAGGTTGCTGAAAAGTTTCAAAATACTTTTGAAAGAATTGAGGAGCAAGATGCAGAATACTCAATGGATTGTCTTGGAGATGGGGGAAGAAGGGGGCTCCTTGTTATGATGATCAGGATAACGCTAGTGTCTTTATTAAGTTTTTGAAAGTATTCTATGAAATGGCTAAGACTTTCTAGTTCTTTGCATGTATGTTCGAATGGATTCTTTCAAGAGTTTTGTAAGATTGAAAGTATGATTCCATAGTATTCTAAAATTGATGATTATCTTTTGAGTAAGATGACATCTAGCATGAAAATGAAGTCTGATAAGTAGTGGGGAAGTTTTGAAAAAGTGAACTCTTTATTGTTTGTAGCTGTTGTGCTTGACCCACGATTAAAAATGAAGTTCATTGATTATTGTTTTTCAATTTTAATTGACGTCGGTGTTGCTAAAGAGTCACCAAAGAAGGTTAAGTTGGTTTTGAGAAGATTGTTTGATGCATATAAGGGTGATGTAATGATAGAAGTCAAAGATGCATCATCTTCTCAACATGTGGTTCGGGATGATGAAGAGGAGTTTAACTTCACCTCTACATTTTCTTAGTATATGAATGAAGAGGAAAACGTGAACTCTTCTAGATATCCGGCACTTGCGCTGATATCTAGAGATGTATTGACAGTTTTGACTGCAAAGGTTGCTTCAGAATCTACTTTTAGTACTGGTTGGCATATACATGATCAATACCGTAGCTCATTGGCTCCTAAAACTTTCCAAGCCCTTGTTTGTTTACAAGATTGGTTTTTTTTTTTGCAAATCGACATTGTTGAACCACTTGAGGATAATGTAAAACTGGATAAATGTATCTCATTTTATATTTTAGTTTTTATTATGTTAAATTTTAGTCGTGGTATTAATCTTAATATATATTTTTTGTTCTTTAGAGTTGTTGACTAAAGAGGAGTCTGTAATAGTGGAAGACGATGCCGAGTAGTACGACGAATGAACTACTATTTAATTGCTTCATTTTACCATGCTTATATTCATTTTATGTAATGTTTTTATTTATAATATTATGTTGTGGCAGATTCATGCCAAGGTTGACATTTGGCAGATTCTATAATGATTTTATGATAATTTTAAGTATTTTAGACTTTTGGCAGATTCTATAAGTGTATTTTGGACATTTTGTATTAGTATTTTTAAGTGTTTTATGTGGTTTATTATAGGTAGAAATGGTTTGGTAATTTTATTTTATTTTTTTTGTTTATATATTTTTTCTGGCATGACAAAACCACAAAACTGAACTGAACCGAACTGATTTTGGACGGTTTGGGCTGATGCAGTTTATGTTGAACCGATGGTTTGGTTCAGTTCTGATATTTGAAAATTGATATTTATGATTCGGTTCCAAAAATACCCCTAAACCGAGTTGAACCGAACCGATTACACCCCTAAACAAAATTGCATGACATGGTAAAAATCATATTTTCTAGCGTGGAAATCGTCAATTGAACATATGATTTTTGCCTCAGGTAGGAATATTTTTTTTTTCGAAAATATAATTTTGCCTTTAATTGTATATGTTTTTTAATACGATTTTGTCTTTAAGTATATTTCAGCTCATGAATTGACAATTTATATTGGCCATTACATGCTCTGAATCTTGTACACCCATGGCCCATATCATGTCGTCGTCGAATCTTGTACAACCGTTTGCCAAATTACACAGATATTTGTACGTCTTATTCACCACACATAACCACATTGAACTTCTGGTTATTGGACATTGTTTCATATATACAGTTTACCTGTAAATATAAATCAAAATCAAATTTTTCAATCCTCTCTGGTGGTGCTCGTGAGGATCCTCTTCTCTAGGGTAGTTCAGTTTGTTGCCGCTGCAATCATGGAATCTATATGAGGGTTTTGAGAATATCCTTGAGTTTCTTGCGGCTGCAATCATGGAATCTTTATGTGAGAGTTTTGAGCGTGAAATAATTAAAAATATATATATAAAAAAATTAAAACAAACTAATAATATCTACTAAAAAATAGAAAAATAAATAAACATAAAAAAATAAAAATAACAAAAATACAAAATACAAAAAATACAAAAAAAAATTAAGTATATATAATTGTCTAGTAAATAAATTAATAATAAATTTTTTATGTATAAAATAAATTAATCTATGGAAAAAAAAATGTTTAATTTCATACATAATTAGCATGAGTGTACTTTTTTTACTACATGGTCTTAATTACTATTTTTTATTTCTCCACTCAATTCTAATCAAATAACAAAAGAATGATCATGAATGATAACTAATTTAAACAAGTGTAACTAAAAATAAATAAATAATTTTGTTTAGGATATAAATATGCCATTTTTTTACTACTTAGTTCACTAATTACCATTTTTTCTTTATTCTTTCATTGCTAGGAATGACCATGGATGATAACTAGTTTAAACAAGTGTCACTAAAGAAAATCTATAAAACTTTCAAAATAAAATAATTTTTATTTGGGATATAAATATACCATTTTTTTCATTTTGGACCACTTAGTTCACTAATACCATTTTTCCTTTCTTCCTTCATTACTAAGAATGATCATGGATGTTAACTAGTTCAAACATCTGTCACAAAAATGATGGTCAAAAATTAAAAAGAAGAGAAGAGAAAACTTGTAAGAACATTAAAAAATCAAAGCTTAAATATTTGCATAATCTTGTATAGAGGTTTTACTCTCCATTTTATGCTTTTTTATGTATGAGAAATCATAAGAGATCTTTTCATCAAATGTACACTTTTAACCCATTAAATGGTTGATTCACATTGAATTAATTTTACACCCCTCAAAATTTTATCTTCATTCTCATTGATTGAGTTGATGACAAAAAAATCTCATCATCAAACTTGTAGAGAGATAAACAATATGAAAATAAAACTTAAGATTAAAAGTATGAGAAATGATAAAGAATGAGCAAACAAACCTATATATGAAAAATGAAATAAAGAAATATCAAATACATGAGTATGCAGAAGAGAGATGATTAATTAGAATGAACAAAATATATTGTAAGCTAAAATGTAAGAGATTTGAACTATCTTAATAAAAAAAATGAGAAGATTGAAGATAAATAGAACTGAAAACTCTCATTCTTTCTCTTTTTCACTATTTTCTAAAAACCTCTATTTCTCTCTCTAAAATCTCTTCTCTTCCTCACTCTCCCAAATCTCCCATTTCAAGTGAAGACTTCCCCTTTATTTATAAGCAAACTTAAGGCTTTACTTTTTTAAATTCAGTCTTTTTGTTCCCTTTTTTTATTTTTAGTCCTTGGACAAATTTTCTTATTTTTTAGGCATTAAGCTATTTTTCAAATCATACACATAGTCTTAGACTAGTATATGGGCAAAAAAATAAAATTTATATTTTTAAAATATTTGACCGGACAAAATACGGTATTTACAGTTGCCCCCTTTGTTCATGCTTCTAAACTTAGAAGGTGTACAAATGTGTAGATAAGTATTTTGATCGAGAAAAAATTATATAGATAAAGAAAATAGAAACCCTGACTTATTCGGGTTCTATGAAATGACGGAACTTATGAAATGGACCTGGATAGACATGGGCTTCGACCTTGACTCAATTCGGGTTCGATTTAACCCTATAAATTGAAACGGACCAGGCGCTGACACCGGACTTCGACCGCGACAAAGTCGGGTTCAATTTAACCTAAGATAAAGAAAGGATGCGGACCTGGATGGATGCAAGCTTTGACTTCGACTCGATACGGGTTCGATTTAACCATATTAATTGAAACGGACTAGGCGTTAACACCGGACTTCGACCGTGACAAAGTCGGGTTCGATTTAACAAAAGATAAAGAAATGATGTGGACCTGAATATTGCCAGGCTTCGACCTCGACTCGATACGGGTTTGATTTAACCATAGATAAAGGAAGGGCGTGGACCTGGATAGACGCAGGCTTCGACCTCGAGTCGATGCGGGTTCCATTTAACCATATTAATTGAAATGGACCAGGCGCTAACACCAGGCTTCGACCACGACAAAGTCAGGTTCTATTTAACTGAGATATTTGAAAGGAAACAGACCTAGATAGATGCAGGCTTTGACCTCGACTCGATTCAGGTTCGATTTAACTAAAGATATTGAAATAATATTTGATCTGATATTTACAAGTTTCATATGGTGCAAGAGCTAGATTAATGCATACTCTAAATGTTGGAAAGTCATGTATGGATTTCGAAAGAATATCTTTAAATGATTCATGCACTTAAATTGCATCAAAACATATCAATATGATGCATGTCTATGCGTTGTAATTATTGAATATAAATGCAAAGTAGTGATTTTGAGTGCATACATGCTATGCATCATTGAAAACATTTATAAGAAAATTATTTGATGGTTTTTTTGAAAGTTGACTAATGTCGTCATATCCTTCACCTTTCAAATAATCACTTGGCCTAAGGTCATAGATTCGCAATGAAGTATCGAGCATACTTTCAAGAAAATGATGCATTCTTATTCATTGGTTTGTGCCCCAGTATTCAGCTTCACGTCGATGATGAAAAAAATGGATAATTTCTCCACATTTTGCTTTTTTTTTTGTACTTTAATTGCAATCCTCCAATCATGCTTTATCTTTCATTATATGCATACCAACTTTCTCATGATGATTTTTCAGATTTCCCCTCGTACTCAGACCGCCTTTCTCAGTTCCTATTCTTTTCCTTTTTTCTTTTTTAATTAGCTTTCACCTAACCAAGTTTATGCTTCTGAGTTATTTCAAGAGTAATTAATGATATCTTAGAATTGAAAGGAATAGGCAATAATGGAAATAAGGAGAAGATGGTGAATATGTATTTGTCAACTGAGAAAGAAAAAAGGCTCTTCATTGATGATGAATAATGTTTACAAACGATGATTTAGAAAAAGAAACAAATGGAGGAAGAACTTCTCCAGTATTCGAGACAACTGTTTTT
The DNA here is from genome assembly GCA_003255025.1 of Datisca glomerata. Classification (NCBI taxonomy): domain Eukaryota; kingdom Viridiplantae; phylum Streptophyta; class Magnoliopsida; order Cucurbitales; family Datiscaceae; genus Datisca; species Datisca glomerata. Next base: position 570,730 of record QANY01013229.1, on the reverse strand, counting down.
TTTTAAAAAATATTTTTTTTCCTAACTTTATTTTTCCCATACTTAGAGCGGTCAAACGAAGTACTTATTGACTGCATCAGAATTAACTGTGTGCGGTAAATTATCTCCATCCATGTTTGTTAGCATGAGAGCTCCTTCTGAGAAAGCCTTCTTGACAATAAAAGGTCATTTGTAATTTAGGGTCCACTTCCCCCGGTGATCCTTTTGATATGAGAGTATCTTTTCAACACCAAGTCTCATTCTCAAAAACATCAAGGACGTAATTTTTTGTCATATGCATGCATCATTTTTCTTTGATATAATTGCCTTCTACATAATGTAGCAAATCGTTTTTCCTCGATGAAATTCAATTGCTCATATCGTGTTTATACCCACTCTGCTTCTTCTAATTTCGCTTCCATTAAGACTCTGGGGGAGGGAATTTCCACCTCAATTGGAAGGACCGCTTCCATGCCATATGCCCAAGAGAATGGCATTGCCCCAGTTGATGTTCGGACTGATGTGCGGTACCCTGCAGTGCAAACAGGAGCATCTCATGCCAATCCTTATCCGTTATCTTCTCTATGATCCTTTTTATGTTCTTATTGGCTGCTTCCACTGCTTCGTTCATTTTCGGACGATAAGGAGATGAATTATGATGCTTAATTCGAATTGCTCACATAATTCTTTCATCATCTTGTTATTTAAATTTGTCTCATTATCTATAATGATCCTTCCAGGTAGACCATATCGACAAATTATTTCCTTTTTAATAAACTTTACAACCACACTTCTGGTTACACTTGAATAAGAACTTGCCTCCACCTATTTGGTAAAATAATATAGAGACCAAAATGAAACGATGCCCGTTAGAGGCTTTGGGTATGATGGGACCAATGATGTATATGCCCCACATAGAGAACGGCGAAGGCGCGACCATGACATGTAAAGGGGATGCGGGTACGTGAATTTTATCCGCATAAATTTGACATTTCTTGGCGTACTTGATGCAGTCAAATTCTAGATTTAACCAATAATATCCTGCTCTCAAGATTTGTTTGGCCATCATATATCCATTCGCATGAACTCCACAAATTCCTTCGTGAACTTCCTCTATGATTTGATTCGCTTCCCTTGCATCAACACATCTTAAGAGCATCATATCATGGTTTCTTTTGTCGAGTATTTCACCATTCAAGAAGAAACCCATTGACAATCTTTTAATAGTGCGTTTATCATTCTCAAAAGCTTTGGATGGATGTTCTCCTTTCTTTATATACTGCTTGATGTCATAATACCATGATCTTGTGTCTGGCTCTTCTTCAATACTCATACAATGAGTATTTTATCCACTTAAAGGATTTCCTAATTGTACGTCCTGCCATGGTTCTAGCGATATTGAAGGCCCTGCATAAGACATTTTAACCCTTAATTATACCTTCCTAGTGTAAATCATAAAATATTTAATTCTTAATTATAAAGTAAAACTTTTTTCGAAACAACATCTTTCGAGTCCTTATGATTAAAAGTTAGTAATAGAGTCAAAGCAATATGCATTGCTCTCGTGAACATCCATGATGACCAATATCCAACGATGAGAGAAACTAAATGGAGCAAAAACATATTGCCAAGGTCACGTGACTCTCAAAATATTAGAAATGTAATGTGCTCTCTAGTCCGAATTGCCCCATGCTGCACCTATGCGTGCTGGATCGACAAAAACAAATAAGTTGTCGATGTTTTGCTCTCGCCATTTCTCTTAAAGGGACCTACAAGAAATAAAACATGAACTCTTCCTCCAATTTTGCGTATCCTTTACGAGTGACTTTATGATTTTATTTATTCTTCGCTCGGTTTTGTTGTTTTTTTCCCTTAAATCCTGCAGTTGAACAATTTATAGTAACTGTGCTAAAATTTATAGTTAAAAAATGAACGTGAAACTAAAACGCATAGTAAAGAATTTTACGAAAAATTCAAGAGAAAGACAAGATTTCACAAACTTGTCCCAATGAAGTTATAACTAATAGGTGGATGCCTAAGCTTATCGGATTCATCCAAATAAGGGAAAATATATTTACGACCATCGATAAAAAAACCTATTTATGGAAAGGCAATCTGTTATCATATGGGGGTGGGGTAGTCCTTCTTAAGTCACTTGCTCAACCCTCCCTAATTATATTATGAGCTCTTTCAAACTTCCCAAGAAGCTTTGCCAAAACCTTCAAGCAGATATTATGAGGTTTTTGAGGTCTAATGGGGAAAATAACATGGGTATTAATTGCTCAAGCCCTCCCTAGTTACTTGCTCAAGCCCTCCCTAGTTATATTATCAGCATTTTTAAACTTCCCAAAAAGGTTTGCCAAAACCTTCAAGCGGCTAATATGAGGTTTTTATGGTCTAATGGGGAAGATAACAGGGATATTAATTGGGCTTCTAGTAAAAAATTATCTAAGAGTAAGATTAAGGGAAATTTTTTAATATAAACAAGTTTACTACTAGTATGTTAAAAAATAACCGGATTTCAAAAATTATAGGTAAATAGTAATTTTTCAAAACGGTCAATAAATTTAGACCATAATGCCATTAATCTACTATATAAATCAATTACATTGTAAATATTGGCCAATCAAATGAAATTTATGATATATCAGTCTATGTACTTATAATTAAGGAAACTATATATTTTTAAAATTTAGAATTTAAATTTACCACATTATCAACAACTACCGTAATAAATGATAATTTATAAATAAGATTAAATTTGTTTAGGAATAAATTATAAACAATAAATGTAAAATATTATTTTGTAATGAAATTAGAGTTTGTAAAAATAAACGCCCAACTATTAATGTAAGATTAAATCAGCTTCAATATCCATCTTTTTATGTCAATTTAACTAAAAATGTAAGTCATTCGATTTAAAAAATTAAAATAAAAAACTAAAATATGAAGATTGTATTCATGAAATCAATGAAATATTATCAAAATTCTAAATAAAAATTGAACATGAGATAATGAAACACTAATTTTTCAAAAAATAAAATAAAAAACAGTGTAAGATATTATCATAAAATATTTAAAATTTGAAAAATCCATACAAATCAGCCCCAACATAATCATTTATCAACCAACTAACTAACAGTGTTTCCAAAATTAAAATAAAAAATACATAATCCCGCCGAAAATATCATTAACCACAAATAAATCAATTTTAAATTTCAATATTCTTGCAATCCCACCTAAAATGATAAACAAAGAAGGTAAATAGTCTTCAACAATCAATAATTAACTGAACACGAATTCGAAATCCTGGAAACAAATAGGTTTTCAGTTTATTTACCATAATTTCATAAAAACAGTCATCAACCACGTTCAATAGGTAAATAGTCGCCAACCATGTTCATGAAAATAATTTATTTATCTTAATTTCATGAAAACAAAAGGTAAATAGTTGTCAACCACGTTCAATCGGTGAAACAAATAGATTTTTTTACTACAAATCTTAGAAAATTGATGTATGAATTGCAGGTTCAGAAATAAGATGAATGACGAAGAAAGTTAATTATGTGTGAACTAGTAGACCTAATGTTGAATTATGATATTTTTTCCATAACAATGAAAGATAATCAATTAAACTGAATTAGCTAATATTATGAAAAATCATCTTTATCCTAAATATTATCAATTTGTTATGGAAAAATATATTTCCATAAGTGAAAATCCATAATTAGTTATTGAATATAATATGGTACATATAAATATACTTTCGTATTGAATTTACCGTAAATATATAAACTAATTTTCTTTTATTATACTAATTAATTATAATGGACTCACACAATCGACTATTGATAACAACTTATTGAGGGCAATCCGTCAACATGAAATTAGGGTAAATAAATCAGTGATGTGACACACAGAAAACTGACATTTATCTAATAAAAAAATCAGACTATTTCATAATTCTTACTTCTGGACTTATCTATTCACTACAATTTTTTTAAGATTAACGGAGGTTTCGGGTTTAGAGATCTTGAGGCTTGGCTTATCTTAAAAATCCTAACGGCCTCTATGTTAAGCTTTTAAGAAAGCGTCTTTTTTTTTAACTGTGACTTTTGGAAGCTAATATGGGTAAAAGCTCGTCCACGGCATGAAAGAGTATTTGGTTGGGTAAAAGAATTTATTAAGAATTTTTTTATTAGAAGATTGGGAACGGTATTAACATTAATATTTTTTTTATAGCAAATGGGTCCTTGATTTTGGTTCTTCGGATACCTTTAATAATAATGGGGGTCTAATGCTAATGTTAGAGTTGTCTCTAATATTTTTTATCCTAATTCTAGATGTTGGAATATTGGTATTCGAAATAATTTTTTTTATATAAGATTGTTAGTGATAGAAATCAGTAGATGTATCAGAATATCTCAGATAAACTTGCACCTATGTAGCACTCTCATCATTAACCCAACCTAAGATATTGTTAAAATAAAACAAAAGAGTCAACAAAAGAAAAACCACTAAAAATCAGCAGAACCTAAAAGAATGTTTATTACAAACGTCATCAGGAAATAAATGAAGAACAAAAATTCAGAGCATTTCACCACCAAGTTGGAGTAACTACACTAAGGGCCCTGAACGCCAAGCAATATGTAACTTGATTACCCTCCCGATAAATGTGAATGACAATAAAGTTCATCTAATCGAGTAAATTTAAATATCTATCCTAAGCAGTGTGCCAACGCCAAGGAACTTTTCGGGATCTAGAACGAAGAATGAATACCACATAAATAGAATCACTTTCAAACCAAAGTTGTCTCAAACCAAAGATTGAAGCATAAACAATCACATGAATAGAACCCGTAAACTCAGCCTCAAAAGTAAAAGATATGTTAGGTGAATAGCGTAACAACCCTTAACAAATCCTTTAGAGGTTCTGAAAACACCTTCACAACCCGCAAGCCCAGGACTACCAAAAACCCCTCCATCTATATTCACCTTAATCTAACCTGATGGGAGGATCCCAAATTTTATTTAAGATGTGCGATGCTCTGAAAGGGAGGCTCAAAACATAAAACTTTTAAAGTGTCCAAATCTCCTCAATTGAACTTTGCATCGTGCCAATCTTAAAGGAGGATGCATCATAAAATGGACGTTGAAGTAAGACAAGAGCTTCAGTAAAAACAAGTTTCTTATTCTCAAATGTGGCTTGATAACGAATGAAACACACCACCCTAAAGACAATAATAAATGGAAGTATGTCATAGAGTCTTCAATTATGTGCTAAAAGATATCTTCATCACCACATACCAAAGGTCTAAGAACGTAACGTCAAGCTTGATATCCTTCCTAAAAATACTCGACACGGCATCTTATAGCCCACGAGAAAAATACATTATTGGTCTTATAAATAACTTGTTTCCTCTTTAGATGGCTATAAAAATTCTCTCTATTCCTATATCTCAATATTCAAACAAGCACATTATTGTTTGGCCTAGTGGAAATGGAGATTTCACTATTAAAAGTTGCTATTTTTTTATCTTACACAACTCTAAAATTTAGAAAGTAGATAAAGGATCATCATCAATCTCTGCTATTCATCGTAATTTCTGGAAGACTATTTGGCATGCAAACATTCCTTCTAAAGTTAAGCATTTTATATAGAGAGATACTAAGAATTGTATCTCAACAAAACAAAATTTATTTAGAAGACATATCAACGATGATCAAATCTGTCCTAAATTAAGATTTTGATTTCACTTCAATTGCCTTGATTGATTCAGGAGCAGATTTGAATAGTATGCAGGAATGACTCACTCCTACCAAGTACTTCAAGAAGACAAAAGAATCTTTGTCCTCTACCAATGGTACTAGAATGCATATATCAATTATGAAATCCCCAAAATTCATATTTGTCAAGACAATGTATGTTTTAAAACATCATTCGTTTTAGTAAAAAATATGACAGATAAAATCATTTTGGGTTTACCGTCCATTTCTCTGTTATATCATTTTACAACAGAGTACGATGTGATAATTACTTATCACATGGATAAACATGAAAATTTTAAATTTCTTTCTTTTTCTCACAAAGAGAAATTGAAAACTTTAAAATAAAATTATGTTTTTAAATCCATAAATTTAATTTCTTGTAAAGAAAAACAATTATATTTTTTAAAGATGAAATAAAATTCAAAAGAATTGAAGAACAACTTCAAAATCTTGCTTTTCATAAATAAATTAAAAGCTTTGAACAAAGAATTTGTAAAGAATTATGTGCTGGCATTCTCAATGTTTTCTGGCACAGAAAGCACCATACTGTCAATCTGTCTTACATTAAGGGATTTGATGAAAAGAATATCCCATTAGTGGTGAGGCCAATTCAGATGAATTCTAAAATGTTTAAGTTCTTTAAGAAGGAAATTGCAATACTTCTCAATAAAAATATTATTAAAAGGAGCGAATCTCATTGGTCTTGCTTGGCCTTTTATGTCCAAAAGACCAGTGAATTTGAACGAGGAGTTCCTCGATTAGTTATTAATTACAAGTCCCTTAACAATATTTTGGAATGGATAAGATATTCAATACCAAATAAAATGGACTTAATCAATAGACTTGGAGATGCTGTTGTATTCTTTACGTTTAACATGAAGTCTAGATTATGGAAAATCCAGATAAATAAAAATGACAAATGCAAAATTACATTTGTAACTCCTTTTGGCCATTACGAGTGGAATGTAACGCCCTTTGGTCTTAAAAATACTCAAAGTGAATTCTAGAATATAATGAATGAAATCTTTTATCAATGTACTGATTTCTCAATTGTTTACATTCATGGTGTTCTCATATTTTCTAGATAAAAAAATAATATTGGAAACATCTTGAATTGTTTGCTAGGATAATAAATCAAAATATTTTAGTTATCTAGGATTTGAAATACATCATTTGTAACACCCCAACTAAATTTTGCAATAAATTATGTGTTTAATTGTTATTTTTTGCTCTTAATTATCCTATGATTATTTGACTTAACGTTTGGATTGAATTAATTAAATGTCTTGCAGAGAAATGATTCAAGGTGATCTAACGACTCATTACGTGCCTAGTATAATTTTAATATAATTGATATAGTTATCAAAATTGTTGACTTATTAAGATTAGATTTATTTGTATTTTTCTAAGCTCACTCACACCATATATGCATTTATACCCTAAGAAAAAAAACCCTAACACTATTTTGATTTTTTTATTCGTCTATCTCTCATTCTCTAACTTGCTCACACCAATACATGTATACACCTAAAGCTAACCCTAACCTAAATATACATATTTATATTCTTTCATCTCTCCCTCTCTAAAATAGTCTCTCGCCGCCCAACAAAAGAAAAACCACGGTTTTCTTTTGTCCTCTTCGTCTAGAGGCGAGAATCAACAAAAAAAAACAAAGAGAACAATTTGGCTACTTTGTGGTTAACGAATAGCAACTGTGAGGTTTTCCACTTTGGCGTCATTGAGATAACGAACAAAAAAAATTTCTTTGTGGAAACTATTTCATTTTTCTACGCAATGACGATGGTTTGTGATTCAGAACTTCTTTTTATTTCAATGTATTCAACGTTTTTAAATGTTTAAGTTTAGATTCACATGTTTTAATTTAGATCTGAATAATAATGAGTTTTAACACTCTTTTTTAACTCATATAAGTCTCTTGAATCATATTAGTCTCTTGAATCAATTTAAATAAGGGAGAAACGTTTTCAATAAAAAAAATATGATTTTTAATGAAAACTGGATTTCAGATTCTTCTGCACACTGTGAATCGACTTCATATTTCATATACCAAACGATGGAATTTGAGTCTGAAATCTTGATGGTAGCTTTTCAACATGTTGAAATATATCCTGTATAAATTTTAGGTCATATATAAAAGTATACGATTTTATATGATTTTTTAAAGTTTCTATTTTGTTCAGAGGAAAGAGTTTTAGGAAACGAATTTGTTTCCATGTTTTGACACCTAAATAACCTCTAAATTTCATGAAATTTAATTTATGAAACCCTAGTGTTTCAAGATCATACTATATGAATTTTATAATTTTTAGAAAAGCTCTAATATAAGTTATGTTCTATGTTTTATAACTAGAACAAGTAAACAAGAAGTATCATGAATTTAAAAAGCTATTGGAGTTTGGATTTGTACCGTGCTTATAAAGTATATAAATATTTGGGTTTTATTCTTGAGAAGTGACTTAGTTTTTCACTCTACCATTTATGTCATAAATAATTGATTTTGTTTTATGTTTTCAATGACTATGTGAAATTGATAAAACATCTTAATGTGTAAATTTAATAGTTTTGACACTTTGAGCGTTGACCACTCGAAGCATTCTCTAGACATTTGGTTTTACTAAGGACGCCAAGTAAGTAGAATTTTACGCATACTTTAATGTTTGTAAACTTCGATGTTGTATTGATTTATCATTGTGATATCGTTTGATATTATATTTAATTATATTTGTATGTATGTTATCTGTGATGTAATTGTATTGTAATGTTAATGATTGTAAATACGTTCATACATATACATGAGGGTTTTTAGTATGAATATAATCAATTTAATTAAAATTTTAAACACCTGGTGTGTGTTTATGCCATGAAAGATGTGAGTGGAAAATGGGACGCGGGGGACCGGCAGACCCGACAATGGTTAATGGTTAATGTGAATGGATGATCGTTTGACTTGTCCAACCATATAATGTGAATGGATGATACTACAAAGGCCCGGTAGTCGAACGAGTTCCATAATAATTGCCCACTGCCTCTGATTGGCTAAACATTATACAAGTGAGCTCGCGAATAAAGAAAAGAAATGAATGCAATGGAAATAGTAAAGAAAGGAATGTGACAAGTTTGCATGGAAAGAATTTAATGAAATGTAATTAATGAAAGCAAAGGAAATAAAGTGATAGAATGATTATAAAGTATATGTCAAACACAAATATTATTAAAATGAAATTGAATGCGCATGTGTTTGCTGAGTATGTATAAGATCTTACTTACTGAGCTTTAACTTATCCCATGGTTTCTAAATATTTTCAGGTGAGGACTAATTGCGAGACGATACCTTGCGGGCGAATTGGACTCAGTAGAATAGTTTGAATAAAGATTTCAGACAATTGCTTTATGATTAATTATTATTTTGACGATTTAGCTTAAAATTATTGGTTGTTATTTGACTAAGTTTCCGTTGTAAATTTTTTATTATTATTTAAGTACTTTGAATTCAATACCTATAAATTTAAATAAAGGATTTGATAAAGTTATGTTTTAAATTAAGCTATATCTTTCATATTAAATGTTTAATTAACGTTAAAGAGGATATCACTTCCTAAATTATAATCAATAAGGTAGTTTTAGTATTGGGGTGTTACAGTTTGGTATCAGAGCCAAGGTTTAGACGATTCTGTAGACTTCATAAAATTTTTCTAATTTAAAAGGAGGAAAAGCTACTGAGTCACGCCACAAGAGGTCTTCTCGCAATCTCCTGGTGAGATTTAATGTTTAATTGTTAGAATGATATTTATTGTATGATTTTGTTTGTTATATAAAATTACAATGAATTGATAGACGTGTTAAAACTGATATGTTTGTACCAAAATACATCCTAGGAATGCTCAAAATCGTATTGATGGTCAACCATTTGGGGTGAATGGTAATGAGACGGGGAATGATCAACATGGTACCCCTCTGACTTTGGAAACATTTATGCAAGCAATAGCTGCGTTAGGATAAGCTCAACAACAAAATGTGGCCCCTCCACAAAATGGTCAACATAAATTTTTTGAATTTAAAAAGTTATCTCCACCACCTTTCGAAGGAACTACCGACCCACTTAGAGCTGAAATGTAGATTACTGAGATGGAGAAAGCATTCATTGTTGTGAAGTGCACTGATGCAGATAAGGTTGACTTTGCTTCTTACATGTTACAAGGAGATGCGTATGATTGGTGGCGACTGATTAAACGCCAAAATGAAAATGATGTTGAGGTCTTCACTTGGTATATGTTCAAGAATGCATTTCTCATTCATTACTTCCCAAAAAGCGTTCGATAGGAAAAGGAGAGAGAATTTGTTAAGCTAGAGCAAGGAAGTAAAACCATCACTAAGTATGAAGCAACTTTTACACGATTAGTGAAGTTTGCTCCAGATTTGGTGGCAACGGAAGAGAGTCGACCAGACGCTTTGAGGAAGGGTTGAGATCCAGTATCAAGCAAGCTGTGATTCCGTTCGAGCTTACTACCTATAATGGAGTGGTCAACAAAGCATTGTTAGTGGAAAGAGCATAACGCTTAGACCCAGGCCAGAACAAATTCCATATAAGTGGTCAGAAGCATAATGGAAGTAATTCTAAAGGAAATTTCTGGAAGGGGGACAATCAAAAAAGGAAATTTGGCAGTGGAAACGACAACAAAAACCAACAGGAAAGCAGCCAAGAAGGACATGTCAGAAGTGCGGCAAGGAACACCTTGGTGAATGTCGTATGGGTATAGGCTTGTGTTTCAGGTGCGACAAACGTGGTCACCTTGCTAAAGATTGTGATGGAAACACCTACAACAACAATAACCAGAAGAAGACCCAGGCTCGAGTGTTTACGATGACTAAAGAGGATGCTGATAACTCCCCCACTATTGTTTCAAGTACTATTTTTGTATGTGAAATGGTTGCTTGTATTTTGTTTGATTCTGGTGCTACTCATTCGTTCATAAAACCTTTGCTAGCTCAGAAATTATGGTTGCCATTTGTACTTTTAGAGGCACCATTTTATGTATCTACACCTTTGGGGAAGGTTCTGGAGGCGAGTAGAGTTATAAAGGACTATCCTTTAGTGATAGAAGAGCATGTACTGTCTGCTGACCTTATAATCTTAGATGTCCATGACTTTGACATTATTTTTGGTATGGATTGGTTATTAAAGCACTATGCAACTATTGATTGCCATGAAAAAGAAGTGTTATTTCAACCTCCAGAAGTGTCTAGTTTTCATTTTGTGGGAGCTAAGTCAAAACCTCGTAGTCCTTTTATCTCTGCTATGAAGGCTTGGCGATTGTTGAATAAAGGATGTATGGGGTACTTAGCATCATTGATAGAATTACTGAAAGAAGGTCATTCTATAGGAAATGTACCTATAGTACGAGAGTTTGTTGATGTGTTTCCCGAGGATATACCAGGTCTACCGCTAGATATGAAAATTGACTTTGTCATTGACCTTGTGCCTGGTACAACCCCAATATCTAAAGCTTTCTATCGTATGGCCCCGGCTGAACTCAAGGAACTCAAAGTCCACTTGCAGAAACTGTTGGATAAGAAATTCATTCGACCTAGTTTTTCCCCTAGGATGCTCCTATTTTGTTTGTAAAGAAGAAAGATGGAACGATGAGGCTGTGTATTGACTATCGCGAGCTAAACAAGGTGACTATCAAGAATAGATACCCACTGCCGAGAATTGAAGATTTATTCGATCAACTTCAAGGTGTAAGTTATTTTTCCAAGATTGATCTTCGTTCTGGGTATCACCAATTGAAAGTCAGAGAAGATGACATCCCCAAGACTGCGTTTCATACTCGACATGGGCATTACGAATTTTATGTAATGTCGTTTGGGTTGACGAATGCCCCTGCAGCATTTATGGATCTTATGAACCGTGTTTTTAAAGAATACTTAGATCATTTCATCATTGTATTTATTGATGACATTTTGATTTATTCTCGCTCTAAGGAGGAGCATGAGCAACACCTCCGGACGGTGCTAGAAACCCTCCGTGAGAAGGAGTTATTTGCCAAGTTTAAGAAATGTGAGTTTTGGTTGGATAGGGTACCATTTTTGGGGCACATCATATCAAAAGAAGGTATAACAGTTGATCCCGGCAAGATAGAAGCAATTAAAAGTTGGCCAGCTCTGGCTAATGTTGGTGAAGTTCATAGCTTTCTGGGATTAGTGGGCTATTATCAAAGATTTGTTGAAGGATTTTCAAAATTTTCCTCACCATTAACTCAACTAACAAGGAAGAATGTGAACTTCCAGTGGTCCAAGGAGTGCGAACGAAGTTTCCAAGAGTTGAAGGAGCGTTTAACAACTGCCGCAATCTTAACACTTCCTGTAGGTAATGACGGGTTTACAGTGATGCTTCGAAAAAGGGTCTTGGTTGTATGCGTATGCAACATGGTAAGGTGATTGCTTATACCTCAAGACAACTAAAAGATTATGAAAAGAATTACCCTACCCACGATCGTGAGCTTGCAGCTGTTGTGTTTGCGTTGAAGATTTGGAGGCACTATCTTTATGGGGTTAAATGTGAAATCTTCACTAATCATAAAAGTCTGAAGTATTTCTTCACTTAAATGGAGTTGAATATGTGGCAATGAAGGTGTTTAGAACTTGTCAAAGATTATGATTGTGAAATAAATTATCACCCAGGCAAGGCTAATGTGGTAGCGGATGCTTTGAGTAGAAAGAATTCAGGTTCTATTTCTTGTTTGCAAGTTATTTAGAAACCATTGTTAAGGGAGATTCAGAGATTTGGATTGAAAATTTTTCCTTGAGAAGATTCTGGTTATCTCGCTACTTTGACGGTTTGTCCAACTCTTTTTGAAAGAATTAAGATAGGACAATTGGATGATCCACAACTTTTGAAATTTCGAATAGAGGTGGAAGATGGTAAACGTACTGATTTTGTCATCACTACCAATGAAGCTCTTCGTTATGATGGTAGATTGATAGTACCAAACAATGAAGAGTTAAAGTCAGAAATTTCGAGTGAAGCTCATGGCATTCCATACTCAATTCATCCAGGAAGTACGAAGATGTATCAGAGTTTAAGGGAACATTATTGGTGGATTGGCATGAGTCGAGATGTGGCAGAGTATGTACAACACTGTCTTACGTGCCAGCAGGTTAAGGCTGAGCATTAGCGACCTTCTGGGCTTTTGCAACCACTTATGATACCTGAGTGGAAATGGGAGCAATTCAGTATGGATTTTGTTTAGGGACTACCGAAGACTTTGAAAAGTTACAATTCTATTTGGGTTATTGTTGATCGGCTTACTAAGTCAGCTCACTTCTTGCCCGTAAAAAATATCTACAAGATGGAGCAGTATGCTCAATTGTATATGCGGGAAATAGTAAGACTTCATGGAGTCCCACTGTCGATTGTGTCAGATCGTGATCTGAAGTTTACTTCTACTTTCTAGAAAAGCTTACATAAAACTATGGGTACCCAGTTACGGTTCAGCACCGCTTTTCATCCACAAGCTGATGGGCAATCAGAATGGACCATTCAAACCCTTGAGGATATGTTGAGAGCTTGTGTTATTGATTTTCAGAGCACTTGGGAAGAGATATTACCTCTTGTCGAATTCTCTTATAAAAATAGTTATCAAGCTACAATTGGTATGACACCTTATGAGGCATTGTATGGGAGAAAATGTCGATCACTTATTCATTGGGACGAAGTCAGAGAACGAAAATTGTCGGGCCCCGAGATTGTTCAGAAAATGATTGATATAGTTGAAAAGATTCATCAGCGAATGAAGACAGCTCAAAGTAGACAAAAGAATTATGCAAATAAAAGAAGGAAGCCTTTGGAATTTGTTGTTGGCGACAAAGTATTTCTAAAGGTCGCTCCTATGAAAGCTGTTTTGAGGTTTGGGAAGAAAGGCAAATTAAGTTCCCGCTTTGTAGGCCCTATTGAAATATTAGAGAGAATCGGAGAGTTAGCTTATCGACTTGCATTGTCGCCAGCAATGTCGGGAGTTCATAATGTATTCCATGTTTCGATGTTAAGGAAGTATCTTCCAGACTCATCTCACGTCCTTCGCTATGAGGCTTTGGACCTCCGCCAAGACCTTACTTATGAAGAAGCACCCATCAAGATTCTTGATAGAGAAGAAAAGGAACTTAGACAAAAGAAGATTCATCTGGTCAAGATGTTATGGAAAAATCATGCAGTAGAAGAGGCAACCTGGGAGCACGAAGATGGGATGCGTGTCAAGCATCCACATTTGTTTGGTACTTTTTAATTTTGAGGACGAAATTATTTTTAGGTGGGGGGAAATTGTAACACCCTAACTAATTTTTGCAATAAATTATGTGTTTAATTGTTAATTTTTACTCTTAATTATCCTATGATTATTTGACTTAAGGTTTCGATTGAATTAATTAAATGTCTTACAGAGAAACGATTCAAGGTGATCTAACGACTCATTACGTCATAGTATAATTTTAATATAATTGATATTAGTTATCAAAATTGTTAACTTATTAAGATTAGATCTATTTGTATTTTCCTAAGCTCACTCACACCATATATGCATTTATACCCTAAGAAAAAAAAAACCCTATCACTATTTTGATTTTTTTATTCGTCTATCTCTCATACTCTAACTTCTTCACACCAATAAATTATGTGTTTAATTGTTAATTTTCTACGCAAGCACGAATGTTTGTGATTCAGAACTTCTTTTTATTTCAATGTATTCAACGCTTTTAAATGTTTAAGTTTAGATTCACATGTTTTAATTTAGATCTGAATAATAATGAGTTTTAACACTCTTTTATGACTCATATAAGTCTCTTGAATCATATAAGTCTTTTGAATCAATTTCAATAAGGGAGAAATGTTTTCAATAAAAAAAATATGATTTTTAATGAAAACTGGATTTCAGTTTTTTCTGTACACTGTGAATCGACTTCATGTTTCATATACCAAACGATGGAATTTGAGTCTGAAATTTTGATGGTAGCTTTTCAATATGTTGAAATATATCCTATATAAATTTTAGGTCATAAATAAAAGTATACGATTTTATATGATTTTTTTTTTAAGTTTCTATTTTGTTCAGAGGAAACAGTTTTAAGAAATGAATTTATTTCCATGTTTTGACACTTAAATAACCTCGAAAATTTCATGAAATTTAATTTGTGAAACCCTAGTATTTTCAAGATCATACTATATAAATTTTATAATTTTTAGAAAAGTCCTAGTATTAGTTGTGTTCTATGTTTTATAACTAGAACAAGTAAACAAGAAGTATCATGAATTTATAAAGCTATTGGAGTTTGGATTTGCACCGTGCTTATAAAGTATATAAATATTCGGGTTTTATTCTTGAGCAGTGACTTATTTTTCCACTCTACCATCTATGTCATAAACAATTGATTTTGTTTTATGTTTTCAATTGACTATGTGAAATTGATAAAACATCTTAATGTGTAAATTTAATAGTTTTCACACTTTGAGCGTTGAACCCTCAAAGTATTCTCTAGACATTTGGTTTTACTAAGGACGCCAAGTAAGTAAAATTTTACGCACACTTTAATGTTTGTAAACTTCGTTGTTGTATTGATTTATCATTGTGATGTCGTTTGATATTATGTTTAATTATATTTACTTGTATGTATTGTAATGTTAATGATTGTAAATACGTTCACACATATACATGAGGGTTTGTAGTATGAATATAATCAATTTAATTAAAAGTTTAAACACCTGGTGTGTGTTTATGCCATGAAAGATGTGAGTGGGAAATGGGACGCGGGGGACCGGCGGACCCGACAATGGTTAATGGTTAATGTGAATGGATGATCGTTTGGCTTGTCCAACGATAGAATGTGAATGAATGATACTACCAGGGCCTGGTAGTCGAATATGTTCCGTAATAATTGCCCACTACCTCTGATTGGCTAAACATTACACAAGTGAGCTCGCGAATAAAGGAAAGAAATGAATGCAATGGAAATAGTAAAGTAAGGAATGTGACAAGTTTTCATGGAAAGAATGTAATGAAACGTAATTAATGAAAGCAAATGAAATAAAAGTGATAAAATGATTATAAAGTGTATGTCAAACACAAATATTTTTAAAATGGAAATGAATGCGCATGTGTTTGTTGAGTATGTGTAAGATCTTATTTACTGGGCTTTAGCTCATTCCGTGGTTTCTAAATATTTTCAGGTGATGAGTAATTGCGAGACGATACCTTGCGGGCGAATTGGACTCAGTAGAATAGTTTGAATAAAGATTTCAGACAATTGCTTTATGATTAATTATTATTATTTTGACGATTTAGCTTAAAATTATTGGTTGTTATTTGACTAAGTTTCTGTTGCAATTTTTTTTTATTTAAGTACTTTGAATTCAATACATATAAATTTAAATAAATGATTTGATAAAGTTATGTTTTAAATTAAGCTATATCTTTCATATTAAATGTTTAATTAACGTTAAAGAGGATATCACTTCCTAAATTATAATCAATAAGGTAGTTTTAGTATTTGGGTGTTACATCATTCCATAAGTAAACCAATTGATCGGGTAATACAATTTACTGACAAATTTCCTGATGAAATCCTAGACAAAACTCAATTACAAAGATTTCTAGGATCCTTAAATAACATAACTGATTTTTATAATAAGTTGAGAATTGATTGCAAGCCTCTCTTTGAAAGGCTTAAAAAAATCCCCCTCCTTGGACATCTGTCAACACCAATTTAATGAAAAGAATTAAAACTCATAATAAGACACTTCCCTTTCTCGGGATCCCCTCTAATAATTCTTTTACGATTGTCCAGATTGATGCCTCTGAAATTGGATATGGAGGTATCTTGTTATAAAAAATCTCTCAAGTGTCTCTTGAACAAATTGTCAGATTTACATCTGGAACATGATTCGCATCCCAAGTTAATAATAATACAATTAAAAAGGAATTTGTATCTGTTGTCTTGTGTATACAAAAATTTCAGGATGATTTAATAAATAAAAATTTCTCTTAAAAATGATTGTAAATCTACAAAGCATGTTCTAGAAAAAGGATGTTGAAAATAGTGCCTCCAAACATATTTTTGCTCGATGAGAGTCTATTCCTAGTATTTTTTATTTTGATATTGAATTCATTCAAGGCATTAATAATTTAATCCCTAACTTTCTTACTTGTGAATTTTTGCAGGGATGTCAAGATGAGGTATAGGCCCCAGGCCTAAAAAATACGATCAAATGAGAGTTTTTGACTCTACAATTGGCCCTTAAGTCCTAAGTTAAAGAGGAGTCTTCTGCTCCTAGACAAACATAAATGACAATACTTGGGTCCAGCAGACCTAATTACCAATCAGTCATGGTTAACCAATTTGACCCATTCACAATTTTCAAACGTTTTGACCCACAATTGGTCAACCAACCAATCACCAAATACAAAAAATCATCTCCTTACTTCAGGAAAACTCCCAATAAAAATCATTTTCATATTGAGCCATCATTTGCTCACTTGAAAAATCTAATTAAAATAGCAAAATCCCACTTTCTTCCCGATTCCCATTTTGTCCCTAGACACAAAGATAAAAAAACTCAGTTTCTATAAATATATTCTTTTGGAAAAAAATCAGTCAATATTAGTCCAATAACAAGTTCATAAGGAAATATCTTCTATCATTCCTTCTACATTCTTAAAATCATAACCGTGAATGAATGAAAAATCCATCATTCATGGTTAAAAACACTTTTGATTGAAAAAATATAATTATTTCGACTATATTGATGTCTGGTAAATAATTTTCTTACATCAAAATAGTGAATTTGCTCATTCTTGGTTTTTAAATTTTGATAAAAATTTCAAAGTCAATCTTCCAAAATGATTTTTAAGACGGTGGTCAATCCCCAACACTGTCTTAGAATTATTCCTAATAGAACTTTAAAAGAATTTTAATTTATTTTTAAAATTGTTCAAACCCTCTCCAATTGAGGTTTTTTTCCACCAATACTTTATTTTAGAAATAAATACAAAATTCTATGGATCTTAAAATGACAGTATTCTATTGAGGAAGAAATTCTCACCAGACAAATACTATGTCAAATGGTTTGGATAATTTCAAAACCCTTAATAAACAATGAATTTGCAAATATCCATCCACAATTAAAATTGACCAATCTTTCTCCGGTGGATCCATTAAAAATTAATGAGCCCGTGAAACCAATCTCACAAGAATCCAGTTCATCCCAAATCATCCAGTTCATCCCAAGAATCCATGCCGAAATCAAAACATTCTCCAAAGGGAAAATCCAAGGCCACCAATTTAAAATCCAAATTAAAGCAGGAATGGATGCAAAAAATGTTTCTCCTCCTTGACAACAATATTGATTCTGAAAAATCATCAGTAGAGTCAAGTCATCCAATTAAAATAAATAATCAAGAAGTTCAATAATCAAAGACTCCCTCTCAGCAATTGAAGGATAAATCATAAGGTCACATTCTTCCTCAATGGGCTTATGATCATTTCCAAGACTCACATGACCCATTTGACAGTATCAATCCCCATGACGATGACACATTTGGCAAACTGCCAATATCTGAATAAACAAAAATCAAATAATCAAATAATTTTGAAGACGTATCATGATATCTCTCCAGCATAATGCAATAGCCGTGATCATTTCTCCAACCAATAATGAAGGTACAACATCCAAGATATCTATTATCAAAGGATGACAATAATGACACTCTCCATTATACAACAATAGTCACAATGACAAACAACAATCATGACCTCCAAGAATGATGACACGAAGACCAAGATAACAATTATCGAGGGACTTCGTAAAAATTATATTTTTCTGTAATAATTATACTAATTATCAAATAATTAGGCAACTATTCATCCTTTTTACTATTCCCAGTCAAAAATAGAAATGTGACATGTTTTTACTTTTATAGAATAGAATAGTTCAGGTAAGTTATGGGTTCCCAGTAAACTCCACTTTTCTCAGCTATCAATAAGATACCCTCTCCTATTTGTTCCTCATAACTGGTTTTACACTTTTAACGATCTTAAGAGAAAAACTTGTTTTGAAATAAATAAATCAATCTTTCTTCCTCCTCTTTTGTAGTCGCTTCTTCTTTTTCTTCAACATTGGTTAGTGAGCAGGAGTACTAATTAATCATTGCCAATTAATTTTCTTCAATCTTGTAAGTTTAATCTTACTCTTGAAGAACAATTTTACTATTGGTGTTGTCTAAATTTTGCATCTTAATACCCAGTATTAAATTACTTAAATTATACGCAATTCTGCCACTTTTCGTATCAAAGCCAAACCTGGTAGGGTATTTACTAGTTGCTTAATTAATCTTTATAATTATTGCTCCTCACCGCCTTTATGGCTTGTTCAATACTTGTAAGTTTATTTTCCTTCAATAATATTTGAATTCTTGCATCTTTTTACACAATTCTGCCTCTTTTGGTATTAAAGCCAAACCTGGTAGGGTATTTTACTGTTTAAATTAATATATGTACAATTATTGTTCTTCACCGTCTTTATGTCTAGTTCTTGTTGCTATTGTTACTTAATTGCTTACTTGAATAATTGATTTTGTTTAATCTCACACTCCGCCCAACTGGATGGTTATTTTTATGCTTGATTATTTCTCTATAATCTTTTATTTTCTAATATGTAAATCTGACGTATCAGTTTCTATTTGGTTTACTCCATGCACCCTAATAACCTAAACCCAATGAATCTTTGAAAAAAAACACTTTTAATAAATCTTTCAAATAAAACTTCTCTGAGTATTATTCCCCTTAATATAAGAAGATCAATAAAATGTTGCAAGAATTAAAAAATAAATCTGTTGAACCATCTTTTTTTGTTAAAGTTATTAACCAAGACAATAATTCTGAATTAGAAAGTCATCGGTCAGAATCAACCTGTGAATCATCCACAATTCATGAATATTCAAACATTGACAATATTAAAGAAACATTTAAAAATTAATTAAATAATTAGAAAGGAAGTAGCATAAAAGAATATTCCTTTAGAAATTCAAATTACTGAATTATCTTTAGTTAACCAATTCTTTGTTTATGTAGAAAAATTATATGAATGGAATTTGATGGGCTTTCAAAACAGGAAGTCTTCAATAAATTATAGCACATGGCTATGGTAGCCAACAATTACATTACCACACATAATTTACCTCACAATGAGGTAATCAAACTTTAGTCACAAGATTCACATGAATGCTTCATTCATGGTGGGAAAACATCTCATAAAACAATCCAAAATTACCATCATTTCAATAGTAAAGATTGATACTAAAGGATGCTCAATTATTGGAGAGGATCAAGAAACAATGCATGATGTTATCAATACCAATCTTAGAAGTCCTACCCTAAGTGATTTTGACTAGCACAAAAATATATTTTTGTCCGGGGTAATGACAAGGGATGATAGTAATCAGTCTTTTTGAAAAGAAAAATCTATCAATGGATTACCCATTTTGTTCGCCCATAAAATTAGAATAATCATTAGTAATGACCTAGGAAATATAAACTATAATACTCTCACCTACGATACAATAATTACTACCATACCAAAGAAAGGTTTAAGAATGTGCATAGATATGAAAATTAACAATTCAAATTTAAAAAGAAAATAAAACTGTCAAATATGAATTAGATAATTTCTACGAGCAATATGATTTCCCCGCTATTACTCCTTCCCAAAAGAATAGGAAAAATTCTCATCTAAATCCTAAAAGAGTTTACAAACTTTATAGGAGAAAATACCACAAAAATAAAAATAAAAATTTTGACAAATACTTCTCTAAGAATAAAAATTATTTTAGAAGAAAATTCAATAAAAAATTTATTGATAAAAGTAAAAGTAAGTGTTTCAAATGTAGTCAGAATTATCATTTTTCCAACACTTACCAAGTAAAGAATAAAATTAATCAATTAAAAATTTCTGAAGAAGATAAACAATAATTGTTTAGAATCATAGTATCAATAGAATACTATGGGAGTAGTAATGAAGAGTTAGGAGAATTTGAATCAGTTGAATCCAACGAATCAGGCTCTTCTAATTCTGACAGTGATTCTCCTAAACTCTCTATGGGATGCAGGATAGTTGTTGTCAAAAAATTAATGTTTAAAATAAAAATGAAGAACGAGAAAATCTCTTGTTAGATTTAATTAGCAAAATTGAAAATTCAGAATTAAAACAAGAGTACGTTGAAAAACTTAGGAAGATATAATTCAGAAGAAGAAAAATTCTAAGTTTAATAATAATACTGCAAGTCTTTCACAAACTCTTGTTAGATTTAATTAGTAAAATTAAAAATTCATAATTAAAACAAGAATACCTTCAAAGACTTAGGAAGATAATTCAAAAGAAGAAAGTTTTTAAGTCTAACAATAATACTGCATGTCTTTCATAAACTATTGAAAAATTCAACAGAGTTAAAGGAAATGAAAAAGAAGTTACTCTTCAGGAACTTCAAAAAAATTAAAAAAATTAAAATTAAAATTAAAAAATTAAAAAATCAAGCACAAAAATAACAAAAGAATCAAATCTTTTAAAAATAGAGAATTTAATTAAAAATCATGAAATATGAGAACCTAGTAAATTCTCAATTTCTGATAATGAGGTTGAAGAACTTATTGTCAACAATCAAGATGATGATAACTTCATCCAAATCCTTAATCGCGTTAAAGTAAAAAAATGGCACATAATGGTCAGAATAATAAATTCAAGGTTTTTCACTCCATTCCAATGGCTCTTATTGATTCAGGAGCTCATTTAAATTGTATGCAGGAAATATTCTTTCCTACCAAGTATTTCAAGTAGACAAGAGAATTCCCGTCCTCTGCTAATGGTACTCGAACGCATATCAATTATCAAATCCCCAAAGTTTATATTTGCCAAGACAATATATGTTTCAAAACAACACTTATCTTAGTGAAAAAAATGACGGACAAAATAATTTTGGGTTTACCATTCATTTATCTGTGTTATCTTTCAACAAAACATGATGGGATAATTACTTATCCCATGGATAAGCCTATAAAATTCAAATTTCTTTGTTTTTCTCACAATGAGAAATTGAAAACTTTAAAACAAAATTCTGTTTTTAAATCCATAAATTTATTTTAATGTAAAGAAAAGCAACAATGTTTTCTGCAAGACAAAATAAAATCCAAAAGAACTGAAGAACAAGTTCAAAATCCTGCTCTTCAAAATCAAATTAAAATCTTTGAACGAGGAGTTCCTCGTTTAGTAATTAATTATAATCCCTTTAACAATATTTTGGAATGGACAAGATGTCCAATACCAAACAAAAGGAACCTAATCAATAGACTTAAAGATGTTGTTGTATTCACTAAGTTTGAAATAAAATCAGGATTTTGACAAATCCAGATAAATAAAATTGATAAATACAAAATTGTATTTGGTCGCTATAAATGGAAAATAATGTCATTTGACCTTTAAAATGTTCCAAGTACAATGAATGAAATTTTCAACCAATTCGTTGATTTCTCGATTGATTGCATTAATAATATTCTTATTTTGTTAAATAATATTGGTTGAATTTCTCAGTTGTTTGCATTAGTAATGTTTTCTCTAAATACTAGAAACACTTTAAATTGTTTGTCAAGATAATAAAATAAAATAGTTTAGTTATCTTTGCAAGAAAAATAAATTTATTTCAATCTAATAATATATTTCCAGGACTTGGAATTTATTATTTCATTATTAAGGCAATTAACCAAATCATATAATTTACTTTATTAAATCAATAATTTCTTTAAAAAATTAACTGTAAATCTGTAAAATATGTTTCGTATGTAAAAATATTACTTTCAAACAAGTTCTTATAGGTAGTAGTCTATTCTCAGCACTTTTAATTTCAATATTTAATTTATTATTAATTCAATTCATGACTTTCTTTCTCATATATTTACGCAGGAAATCATTCCGAGATTCTACAATGGATGAATTTGAGAATTCTGACCTATCAGAATATGGAAAGATAGAACCTAGAATACTCAACCAAAATTCCTTCAAAATCAAGAAGCTCAATGGTAGGGAAGCCGCTTTTTGCTCAAAACTCTCATTCATTCATTATAGTCATAATGGATTTGAGTATCCAAGAAATGCTTGGATTAATGAATTGGATGAAATTTTGGAAGATATTGGGTTGAAGCATGACTTCAATGCAGCACTAATTCAATGGTATGAAAAAAAGTAGAAAAATAGGTTTTCACAAGGATAATCAAATATGGTATGATAACAGAAATTTTTTAACTATGAACCTTTTGGGACAAGCAATTTTCGAAATTGAATTTTCAGACAAAACAATAAAAGAATTTCTAATATTGGAAGGAATTTTCTTTGTCATGCCTGATGGATTTCAAAAAGGTCATAGGCATGCTGTGAAATCTTTAACTAAAAGAATCAGTATCGCTATTAGAAATCATATAAGAATGATGAACTGTTCAATTATAGAAGAGTTTTTGATTCCACAATTGGCCCTTAAGGTCAAAATTAAATAGGAGTCTTCTACTCTTAACCAAGCTCAATTAATAATACTTGGGTCCATCTGACCCAATTACCAATCAGCTCTGGTCAACCAATTTGACTCCTTCTCAAATACTCAATCGCTTGACCAACCAATTACAAATTACAGAAAATCATCCTTTTATATTCAAAAAATGCCCAACAATAGTCTCTTCCATATTGAGCCTCCATTTGCTCATTTGAATGATCCTGCCCAAATTGCCAAAGCCTATTTAATTCCCGAATTTTATTATGTCCCTGGACACAATGACAAAAATCTCAGTTTCTACAGAAACATTCTCTCATAAACAAAATCCATAAATATTAGCACAATAAAATATTCTAAGGAAAGAATCTTTTACCATTCTTTCTATATCATCAGAATCATAACTATGGAGGATTGGAGAGCCTATCCTTCAAGTTTCAAAAATCTTTTAAATAAAAAATAATATAATTATTTTGACTATATTAACGCTTGGCACATGATTTTCCTGCATCAAAATAGTGATTTTTCCCATTCATGGTTCATAAATTTTGATAAAATTTTCAAAATTAGTTTTCTAAATTGGTTCTTAAAATGGTGGTCCATTCATAGTTTTACCTTAGAACTTGTTTCCACTCTTAACGGTTTTGAGAGAAACTTGTTTTGAAACAAATCATTCTTCTTCCTCCTCTTTTGTAATCTTCATTCTTCTTCTTCCTCAACGTTAATTAGTGAGCGAGAGTACTAATTAATTGTTGTAAAATAATTTTCAATACGTGTAAGTTTATTTTCCTTCAATAATATTTGAATTCTCGTATCTTTATATGCATTTTCACCCTTTTGGTATCAGAGTCAAACCTGATAGGGTATTTACTCTTTCAAAAAGGTTAGAGCCAAACCTGGTAGGGTATTTACTATTTGCTTAATTAATCTCCATAATTATTATTCTCACCGCCTTTATGTCTGATTCTTGCTTTTATTTTTGCTTAATTGCTTACTTGAATAATTACTTTTGTCTAATCTCACTCTCCGCCCAAGTAACTGATTATTTTTATGCTTGATTATTTCTCAGTAATCTTTGATTATCTAATCTGTTAATCTGACGTAACAGTTTCTATTTGGTTTACTTCAGGCACCCAAATAAGATCTCTTAGATATGTAAATCCCGAGGGTAGTTGTAGGGGAAAATGGGAGAAGAGTCGACTTCATTGGAGGTTGTAGAAGTCATAGCAGGTTTAATAATCAATATACAATATGAAATTTTCAATCATAAGAATAATTTAGTTATTTTGAGCAATGAATAGATTATTTAGAAGTAATTCTATTTGTAGCAATAGGTCTACAATTAATACAATACTTGAAATAATTAATGAACAAAACTTTGAATACTTAGCAGATAATCTAGTAGATCAACGGGTATGAAATATGCTCAGAATCTTTAGTAAAAAAAATTTATAAATCAACATGATTTGTTGCTTTCTTCAAACCTCAGCATCATGTAAAAACAATTGAAAAAATATATGTTCTTGAGAAATAGCATGAAACATGTCAATTATTTCCCTCTAATGCAATTAAGCATCACATTGAAGAAGGATTAAATTTCTTTCACTTTAGTTTAGTCCATATTGGAGCTAAACCACTCACAAGGAGAGACAAAAATACATTTGTCTTGTTTGCCTTGCGAGATGCTTTAATGATAGTATTTTAGGATTAATTGAATCATCATTTTATAATAGTCCAATTCATTTCGATTGTTTTCCAGATTTGTCTGTTAATTTAACAGACCTCCATATTTTTAAATTTTTTAACTTCAAAGATCAAAACTAGGGGTTGGATCTTAGAAGGTGTCCAACCCCTAACTTTGATTTTTAGAATACATTGCAAAGTTACCAAAACCAATATGAACTTCCAATTCATCAATAGGAATCCCAAAAATCAAACCATGTTGATCCAATCTAGCCAAACTTATGCCAATATTAGAGTTCCTAAAACTATCATGTGGTCTGAAATTAATTTACCTACAAATTAGCTTTTAACTAATGCAAACCAACCCACTCCAATCAACACTCAATTGAAGATATTGATTACATCCAACAATACATGGATGGTACTGTTAAAATTAATTTCCAATCTTCTATTTATAATCCTCAAATTAGGGAGTTTAGCCAGTCAAGCACTCCAAGAAATTTCTTTTCTTGATCATTATTAACAAATGATCAAGATCTTAAGATTCAACAATTAGAACAAGAATTAGAAAGTTTAAAAATAAAAAATTTAAGACTTAAAACCATAGCCACAAATTCTCAAGTCAGTCAGTCAGTCTTTGGTAATAAGTCTGAATAATCTTACGAAGCTAAAGCACCCACTGAATCGGATTTCAAATGAACCTTATCTCATGCTAAACCTCAACTCTTAGTTTTAAATTTAGGCACCATAAGCCTAGAATACAAACCTGATTGGGAGGGTTTAACCCAACACATGAATGACCCCACCTAATCTCAATAGACATAATAGGTTCATAGAGTGCATATAATATGGATAAAAAATCATATTTACATAATAGAAAGTGTTAATGCAAGAATTTAGAGTTGATATGTTTTTCCTTGATCATATCGAGGACATTTATGAGAAAAATATTAAAGTAGTTTCCAAATATAAATGTGTCAAGGAAGACTCAAGTGTCATGTCTACTAGTCATCGACTACCTACAAAAAATATAATCAATCATAAAACTTATTTAATCACTGCTTCTTCTTTTAAGATTTCAAAGTAAAAAACACAATAAAAAAGTTTTTGAATAACTTAATTACACCAATCAAAGTTTATAACAATAAGAAAATAATTAGACAAAATTGAAAATAAAGTTGATGATCTCTATGAATCTAAACCCAATGAATCTCTGAAAAAAACATCTTTAATAAATTTTTCAGATAAAACTACTTTGAATCATCATTTTCTGTTAAGGATATTAATCAAGACAGTAGTTCAGTATCAGAAAGTCATAGGTCAAAATCCACCTATGAATCCTCCACAATTCATGAATCTTCAAACATTCATAATATTGAAAAATTATTTAAAAATTTAGAAATTAATAAATTGGAAAGAAAGTTACATAAAAAACTTATTCCTCTAGACATTCAAATAACTGAATCTTCTTTTGTTAATCAATTTTATGTTTCTTCAGAAAAATTATACGAATGAAATATTGATGGGATTTTATAACAAAAAGCCTTCTACAAATTACAACACATGGCGATGGTAGCCAACAGTTATATTATTACACACATTTTGCCTCACAATGAGGTAATCAAACTTTTAGTCACTGGATTCATAGGAATGCTTCGTTCCTGGTGGAAAAAAATATGCAAAAAGAATCCAAAAATACCATCCTTTCAATAGTGAAGATTGATACTGAAGGAACCTCAATTATTGGAGAGGATCAAGAAACAATGCCTGATGCCATCAATACACTTTTTTTACACCAGATTGAACATATTATTTGAACGCCAAGTAATATTACTTCGTGTATCCATGATCAATTAATCAATCTTAAGCGCCCAACCCTATGTGATTTTGACTGGTACAAAAATATATTTTTTTCCAGAGTAATGACAATGGATAATATGAATCAACCCTTTTAGAAGGAAAAATTTATCGATGGCTTACCCAATTTTTTTGCCTATAAAATTAGGACACTCATTAGTAATGACCAATGAAACGTAGACTATAATAGTCTTACCTACGCTACATTAATCACTACAATACAAAAGAAAGGTCTAAAAATGTGCATAGACATGAAAATCAATAAACAATTTTAAAAAAATAAAATTATCAAATATGAATTAGGAAAATTCTACGAGCAATATGGTTTACCTGTTATTTCTCCTTCCTAAAAGAATATAAAAAATTATCATCTAAATCCTAGAAGGAGTTACAAACGTTATAGGAGAAAATGCAACAAAAATAAAAATAAAATTTTGACAAATACTTTTCTAAAAATGAAAATTTTGACAAATATTTTCTTAAAAATAAAAATTATTCTAGAAGAAAATTCAATAAAATATTTATTGATAAGAGTAAAATTAAGTGCTTTAAATGTGGTCAAAATGGCTATTTTTCCAACACTTATCAAATAAAGAATAAAATTAATCAATTAAAAACCTCTAAAGAAGATATACAAGAGTTATTTAGAATCATAGAATCAATAAAATACTATGAGAGTAGTAATGATAATTTAGGAGAATTTGAATTCCTTGAATCTGACTAATCAAACTCTTCGAGTTCTAACAGTGATTCTCCTAGCATCTCTATGAAGTGTATGCATAGTTGTTGTAAAAAAATTAATGTTTTAAATAAAATGAAGAACAAGAAAATCTCTTGCTAGATTTAATTAGTAAAATTGAAAATCCAGAATTAAAACAAGAATACCTAGAAAGACTTAGAAAAGTAGTTCAAAAGAAAAAAAATACTATGTTTAATAATAATATATTGCACGCCTTTCAGAAACTCTTGAAATATTCAACAAAAGTAAAAGAAAGGAAAAAGAAGTTATTTTATAGGAACTTCAAAACAAAAATTAAAAATATTAAAATTTGAAATAAAAAAATTAAAAAATTTGAACACAAAAATAATAAAAGAATTAAACCTTTTAAAAATAGAGAGTTTAATATCATGAATCCAATGAACTAGGAGAACCTAGTAAATTTCTGATAATGAGGTTGAAGAACATGTTGTCAACAATCAAAATGATGATAATTTCATTAAAATACTTAATCACATCAAAATTAAGAAATGTCACATAATAATCAGAAAAATAATTCAAGATTTTGATTTCATATTAATGGCCCCGATTGATTCATGAGCTAATTTAAATTGTATGCAGGAATCACTCATTCCTACTAAGTACTTCAAAAAGACAAGAGAATATTTGTCTTCTGCTAATGGTATGCATATCATTATGAAATCTCAAAAAATTCCATACTTGCCAAGATAATGTATGTTTTAATACATCATTTGTCTTAGTACAACATATGTTAAATTCAAATTTATTTCTCCGCTGTATCATTTTACAACAGAGCATGATGGGATAATTACTTATCTCATAGATAAACATGTTAAATTCAAATTTCTTTCTTTTTCTCACAATGAGAAACTGAAAACTTTAAAAAATTATGTTTTTAATCCATAAATTTAATTTCTTATAAAGGAAAGCAATTATGTTTTTTACAAGACAATAAAATTTAAAAGAATTGAAGAACAACTTTAGAACCATGTTCTTAATAAACAAATAAAAAAATTTAACAAAGAATTTATAAAGAATTATGTTCAAACATTCTTAATGCATTCTGACACATAAAGCATCATACTGTCAATCTATCTTACATTAAAGGATTTGATGAAAAAAATATCCCAACAAAGGCAAGGCCAATTTAGATGAATTTTGAAATGTTTGACTTCTGTAAAAAAGAAATTGCAGAACTTCTCAATAAAATATGATTAGAAGGAGAAAATCTCCTTAGTCTTGCTCGGTCTTTATCTCCAAAAGGCCAGTGAAATTGAATGAGAAGTTCCTCGGTTAATTATTAATTATAAGCCTATTAATAATGTTTTGGAATGAATAGAATATCCAATACCAAACAAAAAAGACTTAATCATTAGACTTAGAGATGCTGTGGTATTCTCTTAGTTTCACATGAAGTATGGATTCTAGCAAATCCAAATAAATGAAAGTGATAAATGTAAAACTTCATTTGGCCATTACGAGTGGAATGCAATGCATTTTGGTTTTAAAAATGCTCCAAGTAAATTTCAGAATATAATGAATGAAATTTTTAATCATTTACTGATTTCTCAATTGTTTGCATTGATGATGTTCTCATTTTTTCTAGATCAATAGAACAATAATGGAAACATCTTGAATTATTTGCTAGGATAATAAATCAAAATGGTTTAGTTATTTCTGCGAGTAAAATCAAATTGTTTCAATCTAAAATCAGATTTCTAGGATTTGAAATACATCATTCCATAATTAAACCAGTTGATAGAGTAATACAATTTGCTGACAAATAATATGATGAAATCCTTGACAAAACTCAATTACAAAGATTTCTAGGATCCCTAAATTACATATATGAATTTTATAATAAATTAAGAATTGATTGCAAGTCTCTCTTTGAAAGGTTTAAGAAAAATCCTCATCCCTGGTCATCTGTCCACACCAATTTAACTAAAAGAATTAAAACTCATGTTAAGACACTTCCTTGTCATGTAATATTACATGGTGTTTCAATGAAATGTTCAATTAGGGTGTAATGAAGTGTATTGATGGCATCAGACATTATTTCCTGATCCTCTCTAATAATTGAGGTTCATTCAATATCAATCTTTTCTGCTAAAAGGATGGTAATTTTGGATTCTTCTGTGAGATATTTTTTCCACAATGAAAAGCAACATTCCTGTCAATCTTATTACTAAAAGTTTGATTACCTCATTGTGAGGCAAATTATGTGTGGTAATGTAATTGTTGGCTACCATAGTTATGTGCTGTAATTTGTTGAGGACTTTCTGTTCTGAAAGCCCATCAATATTCCATTCATATAATTTTTATGTATAAACGAATAATTGGATAACTAAAGATGATTCAGTAATTTGAATGTCTAGAGAAATAGACTTTTTATGCCATTTCCTTTCTAATTTGTTAATTTCTAGATTTTTAAATGTTCCTTCAATATTGTCAATGTTTGAAAATTCATGAATTGTGGAATGATTCATAGGTAGATTCTGACCTATGACTTTCTGATTCAAAATTACTGTCTTGGTTAATAACTTTAACAGAAGAAGATGGTTCAACAAATTTATTCTTCAATTTTTGAAGCATTTTATTAATCTTCTTATTGATGGGAACAATATTGAGAGAAGTTTTTTTTGAAAGATTTATTAAATGTGTTTCTTTCGAAGATTCATTGGGTTTAAATTCATGAAGATCAATTTTATCTAATTGTTTTTCTATTGTTATTAAACTTTGAATGTTGTAATTGAGTTGTTCAACAACATTTTTATTGGGTTCTGATTCCTTTAAAATTTTAAAAGGAGAAGTAATGGTTAAGGAGCTTTTATGAATAATTATAATTTTTTCAGCTGGTAGACGAATAGCATACACCACACTAGAGTTTTCTTGACCCATTTAGATTTGAAAATTACTTTAATATTTTTCTTGTAAATATCTTCGATATAATCAAGGAAAAACATGCCAACTTAAAATTATTTTACGAACGTCTTCCATTCAGCAAATATGATTTTTCTTTGATCCATATTATATGCATCTCTGAACATATTATGTCTATTGAGACTGGTTGGGTCATCATGTGTTGGGTAAAATCCTCTCAATCAGGTTTGTATTCATGGCTTAAGGTGCCTAAATTCAAAACTAAAACTTAAGGATTGACAAAGGTAAGATTCATTGGAAATCAGATTCAGCTGGTGCTTCACTTTCATCTGATTGTTCAATTAAGTCACATTGTTCAGTCTTATTATCAAAGATTGGCTGACTGACTTGGAAAATTGTGGTTATGCCTTTAAGTCTTAAATTTGTTCATTCTTGTTCTAAATGTTAAATCCTAAGATCTTGATCATAATTAACAGACGAACCAGAAAAGAAATTCCAAAGGGTATTGGACTGGTTATACTCCCTAATTTGAGTAGTAGAACTAAAAGATTGGAAATTAATTTTAAAAGTATCATCCATGTACTGCTGGATGTAATCGACATCTTCAATTGAATGTTAAATTGAAGTGGGTTGACTTTAATTGGTTAAAAGTCAATTTGTGGGTAAAGTAATATCAGACCACCTAATAGTTTTAGGAACTCTAATATTTGCATTACTTTGACTAGATTGAATTAACATGGTTTGATTTTTGGGACTCTTATTGATGGCTTAAAAATTCATATTGATTTTGGTGACTTTATAATGTACTATAAAAATTAAGGCTAGGGGTTAGGCACCTTCAAGGAATTGGTAACCACTAGTTTTTTTTAATATTCAAAGTTATAGTTTTAAGAATACGAGCGTATGTTAAACTAACAGACAAATCTGAAAAACAATCGAAATGGATTGGACCATTACAAAGTGATGATTCAATTAATCCTAAAATACTATCATTATAATTTGTAAATTTTACATCTCGCAAGGTTAACAAGACAAATGTATTTAACTCTTTCCTTGTAAGTGGTTTAACTCCAATTTGGACTAAGCCAAAGTGAAGGAAATTATATCATTTTTCAATGTGATATTTTATTGCATTAAGGGAAAGTAATTGACAAGTTTCATACTCTTTCCCTAGAGCATATATTTTTTTCAATTATTTTTACATGATGCTGAGGCTTGAAGGAATAAACAAATATTGTTGATTTATAAATTTTTTTATTAGGGATTTGGGGTATATTCCATACCATATGATATACTTGATCATTTGCTAAGTACTTGAGTGTTCTTCATTAATTATGCCTGGAATTGAAGTTATTATAAACATATTGCTACAACAAGAATTACTTCTAAATAATCTACTCATTGCTCAAAATAACTAAATTAGTTTTATGATTAAAAAGTTCATCATGTATCTTGATACTCTAACCTATATGACTTCTACAATCTCCTATGAAGTCGAATCTTCTCCCCATTGCCCCACAACTATTCTACCATCGCGATTTACTATCTAAGTGGTCTTATTGGGGTGACTGAAGTAAATCAAATAGAAATTAATACGTCAGATTCACATATTAGAAAATTAAATATTACAGATAAATAATCAAACATAAAAATAACCAGCCACTTGGACGGAGAGTGAGATTAAACAAAAGCAATTGTTCAACTAATCAATTAAGTAACAATCGCAACAAGAACCAACCATAAAGGCGGTGAGATACCAAAATTGTTATTCAAGAGTAAGATTAAACTTACAAGCTTGAAGAAAATTAATTGACAACGATTAATTAGTGCTCTCGCTCACTAATTAATGTTGAAGAAAAAGAAGAAGAGACTACAAAAGAGGAGGAAGGAAAATTGCTTTGTTTCAAAACAAGTTTTCTCTTAAAATCGTTAAGGCGGTGAAGAACAATGATTAAATAAACTTACAAATATATATATATATATATATAAGACATTGTGTATATTATAATTTATAAATAACATTGACAAGAAATTCAAATTTGATAAAAGAAACGATATATAAGAAATAATTTTATTATTTTCGTATAATTTATATAACTTTCAAAACAACTTTATCAACATTTTTCAACAACTTTATTCAAGTTTTCTATATACCAAACAAGAAAATCATACTTTTTCAGTAACTTTTTCGCTTAACCATGTGTTACCAAACACGACTATCTTAATATATTGTCATTCTTTACCACTTAAATTTACCCAATAACTTAACTTTCTCAACATTCTTACTTAACATGTACCAAACGACCATCTAGAGATAGAAAAGTATCTTTGATGTATTCTACGTGCCCACACACATCGTATTGTATTTGTAGATTAGCTTAGAAGATCTTGATGTGAATCTCACAGTCTATTATTCGTGGAACCCCCAGTTCACTGTTGGCAAAGGCGCTTGATAGACTATAAGATGTATAATTCATATCTTTGTACGTCTTAGATTTAATGTATAGATATACAAAGGATTCGATGGGAAAAATATTTTTCGTTAAAAAGTTTTTAATTTTGGAAACTGTGGCGTCACAATTCTTTTCAACACCATACCCATTTAAGTATATTGACTTGTACCCGAGAAAACCTTCAAAACACAAAATCGGATTATTTCCCTCATAACCCGAGAAAACTCTCAAAATACAAAAATTTGGGTTCTACGCTGTAAGCAATATAAGAATATATAAAGGTTTTCTTGGTATTTTGAGAAACTTTAACGTTGTTAGTAGGAAAAATAACATTTTTGAGTCTTTAAAATAAAATATCAATTGAGGTTTTTATCTTTTCTTAAACTACAAAAAATATCCGTGTCCTTTAGATTAATGTCAAGAAGTACTTTTTCCATTATTTAATTATATAGCGAGTTGAAGATATAAATTTCTGATTTTAGAAAATATGGTATATTTCCAGAAGCTCTTTATCAAAAGAAATATTTTTATAAAACACCCGTTACCCAATGATCCCTGATCTTCAGCAGTAAAGGAGCCCGAACCGGATATTGTTTCGGGCTCAGAAAAGGGCAAAATTGTTAATTAGATTTTCCTCTGCTCCTTTCCATCTATAAATAGGCCTCAGGGCACCCGGTTTAACCTACATTCGCTTTGAGGTTAAAGCTTGCTCTTCGGCATTAGCATTTTGTTGGAGCAAGACTTCTAGGGTATCACTCTGTCCGCCGCCGCGAGCTTCTTAAGGTGGCGAACCATTCCTAGAATTTTTTAGCTTGTAGCAATAGCAATTGTTTAGTATTTCATGGTCTTCTTTCTGTTTTGTTCTTAAATGATGTAGATCTTAGTCATCTGGAATCTCCTTAGCTGGTCTCGTATTCTATCAGCCATATTGTTTCGTGTGTGGTCTAACTATTGTTGAAAGGTTCGCTCAATTTTATGTGATTGTATTTTAATGCTGATTCTTTGTGGATCTAGTGATTCGCCTTGGTGGTTTGCTACGCTCCGTCTAACTTCGCAGGTAATTGTCAGATTGTAGACAACTTCTTTGATTTCCTTATAATTACGTTATAAATAAGCAAAGAGCGAAACTCTAATAAGAAAAACTGAGAAAAAAGAAAGCAATAAAAATGGTTTACCATCAGCTACGTCCATTCCATTTCACTATAGCTTCTTAGTTTTTAACAATCTGGTATAGCATCAGCCTTTTGACAGTTTTCCTTGTAAAAGTTAGATGCTGTTAATTGTTTGATTACTTTTGTGTATGGCCTCTGTTTCAATTATGGAAGCTAACTGCTGTGCTTTATTATCTTTCTAACAGTTGCTTACTGTACACTATCTGATCATTTGTTTCTATGCTGCAGCTGAAAGTTCGGTAATCTAAAATGGGTAAGGAAAAAGTTCACATTAACATCGTGGTCATTGGCCATGTCGACTCTGGCAAATCTACCACCACTGGCCACCTTATCTACAAGCTTGGAGGTATAGACAAGCGTGTAATTGAGAGATTTGAGAAGGAAGCTGCTGAAATGAACAAAAGGTCATTCAAGTATGCTTGGGTGCTTGACAAGCTTAAGGCTGAGCGCGAGCGTGGTATTACTATTGATATAGCCTTATGGAAGTTTGAGACAACCAAGTACTACTGCACAGTTATTGATGCTCCCGGGCATCGTGATTTCATTAAAAATATGATTACTGGAACATCACAAGCAGACTGTGCAGTTCTCATCATTGATTCCACCACCGGTGGTTTTGAAGCTGGTATTTCCAAGGATGGGCAGACCCGTGAGCATGCTCTCCTTGCCTTCACTCTTGGTGTCAAGCAGATGATTTGCTGCTGTAACAAGGTTGATACACCCTGAATCTTTTTCCACTATATGACGATTGGCANCCGCTAGAAAATGAAACAAAACAAAATAAATTAACCTATGCAGACATCTTTGTCAAATCTAATAAAGGGACAGAATCATAGTGAGAAAGCAAAGGTGGCTTATAATTGGACTGATGGGGTGAACCTTGATTTCCTATGCTTTGATTTCTGTCCACTTTATTAGCTGGCATTTAGGCATGTTATGAGGAGAGATTGCCATATGGTAGATGGCTCCAGTCTAAAAACTGGTATGGTTCGTAGAGAATCATTGGGGGTTCAAGTCCCCCTCTCTCCTACTCCTCCATATTGGGTGGATTGTTTCTCCTGTTTAACATGATTTTTAATTTTACGGTAGCTTGTCCATGTTTTATTTTCCTACTTTGTGTTGCGTTATAGTGTTTTCTTAATGCCATTCTAATGTATTTGTTTTCAACTTTTGGTATTCTCCAATTTCCGTAATAAGTATGTCTCCTGTTAATAGTATGGAGTAACTTCTCACTCTCTCTCTCATCTCTGCGTTGCAGATGTTTACCTGTTTTTTCATAATCTTAGCAAGTTATGTTTGGGTTCTATGTCATTATATCTTGGATAATGTTGGATTTCATTATTCTGTGAAGCTTATTTAATCTGTTCACCCTGTGTCTTGCGCTTCTCTCCAAGGTTCACTTGCATACCTTGTAGAGTGGTGTTCAATAATAACATCACTGCTTATTCTGTTTTTGAATGGCTGATTTTTAGATGGACGCTACTACTCCTAAGTATTCTAAGGCAAGGTATGATGAAATTGTCAAAGAAGTATCTTCCTACTTGAAGAAGGTCGGGTACAACCCTGACAAAATTCCTTTTGTTCCCATCTCTGGTTTCGAGGGTGACAATATGATTGAAAGGTCTACCAGCCTCGACTGGTACAAGGGTCCAACTCTCCTTGAAGCTCTTGACCTGATCCAGGAGCCTAAGAGGCCTTCAGACAAGCCCCTTAGACTACCACTTCAGGATGTCTACAAGATTGGTGGTATTGGTACTGTTCCAGTGGGCAGAGTTGAAACTGGTGTCATTAAACCTGGAGTGATTGTCACCTTTGGACCAACTGGACTCACCACTGAAGTCAAGTCTGTTGAGATGCACCATGAGGCTCTTCAGGAGGCTCTTCCTGGTGACAATGTTGGTTTCAACGTGAAGAATGTTGCTGTTAAAGATCTTAAACGTGGATTTGTTGCATCCAACTCCAAGGATGATCCAGCGAAGGAGGCTGCTAACTTCAGTTCACAGGTTATTATCATGAACCATCCTGGACAGATTGGAAATGGCTATGCCCCGGTTCTGGATTGCCACACTTCTCACATTGCTGTCAAGTTTGCTGAGATTCTTACCAAGATTGATAGACGTTCTGGTAAGGAGCTTGAGAAGGAGCCTAAGTTTTTGAAGAATGGTGATGCTGGGATGGTAAAGATGATTCCTACTAAACCCATGGTGGTTGAGACTTTCTCTGAGTACCCTCCATTGGGTCGTTTTGCTGTCAGGGACATGCGTCAGACTGTTGCTGTTGGTGTCATTAAGAGTGTTGAGAAGAAGGATCCTTCCGGGGCTAAAGTCACTAAATCTGCTGTCAAGAAGGGAGGGAAATGAGTTTGATGAAGAATCTACACAGATTTTTTGTTATGCCAGTTGTTTTTTTTGGGATATTTATTTGGTTTTTCTTGGTGCTTATTTATTTTCTAGCTCATTGTGTTCTTCATCCGGTTGCCTCGCCCAGAATAGGGGGCAGCACTGGTTCTACACATTTGAGATTTTATATTGTCTGAGTCATGGAACTTATACGGATTTGCATTATTTCAATGTTAAACGTTGAGGAGCTTTATAAAGTTTTTGCATCATTTTAATGTTATTTTCTAGCTCATTGTGTTCTCCACACGGTCTATAGCATACGTAAGCAGGTTTTGATCTGCAGAAGATCGTGTTTCTTAATGGTAGATCACGGTTTCCTCAGTCTAATGTTTTTTTACCTTTTCCTTGCGAAGCTACACGTGATCTTTGCATTGGTAGTGTTGGGACTCCCTATGATCTATATGGAACTTCAATGAATCTCTGCTAATTTTTTCCCGGTTGATTTGCTGATTAATTTGCAATGCGGAAAAGGTTAATTTTGATTTTTTATTTGAAAATCTATTATTATTACGAGAATTAGTAATTAGTAGAATTTTCTACTAATTTTACAATTAAATAACTAACTGACAACAGTAGGAAAATTCAATTTTTTTTGTCAAAAGGAAAATATATTAACCAAAAGAAAAATACGGGTGTACAATACAAATGACATACCTCAAGAGAAATAACAAGATACTAAAAGAATATAAAATAACTAGGGAAACCGAGAATCAATTGTTCAGAGTTAGGGACTCAATGTTTACATGATTGACATTTTTAAGAAAATTGAGTCTTTCTTTAATCATTCTCAAAATCTTCTGTAAAAGAAGAGAGGTGTTTAAGAATTTGCCAACAAAAACTCTTTCTATTCCTTTCCAATCAAATATAGTAAACAAAAAATTAGGAAAATAAGTTTAACCACAAACTTACAACCATGATTATCGGACGCAACCTGAATAAGCCAAATGAGGAAATCCCCCATGAAGTAGCATTGTAATGAAAGATGCATCTCAGGATCAGTTCTATGACAATTTTATGAGTAGTGTTGCATTCAAAGAACGAATTAGTAGTAGATTCATTATTACCTGAAGAACAAAAAACACAAGCCGAATCAACCGAAGTACTCCATTCAGCTACTTCGTCTTTAGTAGACAATCTGTTCAAGCAGGCTATCCAAGCTATGAATAAGCATTTAGGAATGTGTCCAGAAAACCAAATCAATGATGCCCAAAGGACTTTCTGTGTAGGCTGAACTAGGTAATCATAAGTAGAGCCAACAATGAATGAGCAAGAAGAGAAAGCTGTCCAATTCCAATAATCCTGACTATTACTAGGCTGACCAATATGAAAATAAAAACCCCACTAGTTCAGGGAAGCTGCAAGAGACTGAGAAGGCCATATCCATTCTCCATCTCTAATCCAAATAGAAAGAGGTTGATCAAGAGGTAAACCCATACTAGAGACCAAAGCTTTACCCCCAACAAAAAAATAAAATACCCCTTAGATGCCAAGGTTCAACAAATAGAGCAAAGTTAGAGTAATCACAAATCCGATGGGAGCATAAAAAGGCCATCTTGTCCTTGATTTTTAGAAGTTTCCTCTAAGACCATAAGAGATTATCATGCATTTTAACTATAAATATAGAACGCTTATATAATAGATTATGCCTACACCAAGCTATCCACAAAAAGTCCTTAGCATTAGAGACAAGCTTCTAAAAATGCTTTGTAACAGCAGCACAATTCCACTATCAAATCTCTAATACCCAAGCCTCATTCATCCTTACGAGCACAAACTAGTTCCCAAGGAACTTTAGCCTCAGAAGCACAATCGGAATTACCATTCCAAAGGAAGTTTCTCAGAGTAGCATTGAGCTTATTATTCATAACCATTTTGGGCAGAATGAGGAGGCTAGCCTAGTAACCTTAATGGCAAGTAAAACAGATTTGATAAGTTGAAGTTCACCTGCATAAAGTAAGGAACCTAGTCTCCCAAGCTTAACCATTTGCTTAATTTTGTCAACCAGAATATCATAATGAATTCTGCTCAGTTTGGTTGAAATATGAGGAATCCCTAAGTATTTAACAAGAAGGGAACCTCTAAAAAAAGCCAGTCAAAGCAATAATATAAACCTACACATAAGCTTCAACACCAGAGAAAAATATGCTACTCTTTGCATCATTAAGGTGTAATCCAGAAAGGTTGCTAAACAGATCAATAACATCCTTAGCTGTTTTGATAGAATTAACATCACTCTTATAAAATACTAGGAGGTCATTAGCAAAGCAAAGGTTAACAATTCTATCTCTTTTGCATCTCCAATGATATTGGAAACTAGACAAAGTAGCACAATTGTTAAGAATACTTGTGAGAGCCTCCTTAACCATAACAAACAAGTTAGATGAAATAGGGTCCACCTGACTGAGACCTCTCTTCCCCTGAAAGTAACCATGCAAACCACCATTCATATTAATAGCATAAGTAGGAGAAGTAATGCACTCCATAACCTTGTCTATGAATATGTCAGGGAGTTCAATGGCTTACAAAGCACAACTAAAGAAGAACCAACTCACACTATCATAAACCTTGAGCAAATCCACTTTCAAAGTACATCTGGGGCTATTGGTCTCTCTGTGACAGCCTCTCATAATCTCTTGAGTAAGAAGAATATTATCAGAGATCGATCTTCCTGGCACAAAAACTGTTTTATTAAGACTAACCAAATAAGGTAAAACTATCTTCAATCTGTTGGCAAGCATTTTAGTAATACACTTATAGACCAGATTGCAACAAGTAATATACCTAAACTCTGTAACCCTGATGGGATTAGAAACCTTGGGTACGGGATGAGAGATATAGCAGTAACATTGAGAAAATTCAAATTTTAAGAGGCACATAATCATAATTCTATGTTTGCATCATTTTTTTAAATGATAACTCTAATGGGCCGTTTGGTTCGCACAATCTAGAATAACCGTCACAATTCAATTGTTGGTAATTCAATTGCATGTAATTTAGTTACTTGTAAAATAAGATTGTCATGTTTAGTTATGTATGAAAATCTATGATATAATGAGTGATAATTAATTATTGCTATGTTTTGTATATGTTAACTTTTACCGTAAATTTGTGTAAATAACAAGAAGTTACTTAAATCCACTTTTAGTTATATATTATCTAAAAAATATTTTGACGTATAATTTTAACATTAAATTTTTAATTAATTTTAATTAATATTTAAATAAATTAATAATGATAGACTAAATTTAAAAAATATTTTAAATCAAATTAATAAAATAAGAGACATGATAAAAAAAATATTTTCATGAGACATTTTAACATTATTTTTAATTATTTTTTATTAATATTTAAATAAATTTATATTTTGAGACTAACATTTCACAAATTTAATTTTAATTAAATTAATTAAAATTCTAAATAATAAAATTAATTAAATTAAAATTAAATTTAATAATAAAATCAAAATAATAAAATTAATTTAAATTAATAATACTAGATTAATTCTAAATAAATACTTATAATTAAATTAATAAAACAAGAGATATAATAAAAAATTTCATGTGAAATTTTAACATTAATTTTAGTTATTTTTTATTAATATTTAAATAAATTAATAATGATAAACTAAACTTTAATAAAGTTAATATTAATTAAATTAATAAAATGA
>QANY01013229.1:397064-530196 GCA_003255025.1 Datisca glomerata | reverse complement strand
ATATATATATATATATATATATATATATATATATATATATATATATATATATATATATATATATATATATATATATCTTACTCTCTCTATTTCTCTCCTAACATACCTAACTCCCTCCCTCCCTCCCTCTCTCTATCCGTCTTTATCCTTCTCTCACTCATTATATATCTATATATCTATAATTGAAGAACAGTTTCAGAGTCCTATTCTTTAAAACAAAATTAAAATATTTGAACAAAAGATCTGTAAAGAATTATATTATGATATTCTCAATGCTTTCTGGCACAGAAAGCGACATATTGTCAATCCCAACAAAGGCAAGGCTTCTTGGTCCTGCTCGGCCTTTTATGTCCAGAAAGTCAG
The DNA here is from genome assembly GCA_003255025.1 of Datisca glomerata. Taxonomy (NCBI): domain Eukaryota; kingdom Viridiplantae; phylum Streptophyta; class Magnoliopsida; order Cucurbitales; family Datiscaceae; genus Datisca; species Datisca glomerata. Next base: position 529,833 of record QANY01013229.1, on the reverse strand, counting down.
TGAAATTGAACGAGGAATTTCTCGTTTAGTAATCAATTCTAAACCCTTTAATAATGTTTTGGAATGGATAATATATCCAATACCAAACAAAAGGGATTTAATAAATAGACTTGGAGATGCAGTAATATTCTCTAAATTTTATATGAAATCTGAATTTTGGAAAATCCAGATAAATAAAAACGATAAATATAAAACATCATTTGTAACCTCATTTGGCCATTATGAGGGGAATGTAATGTCTTTTGGTATTAAAAATGCTTCTAGTGAATTTCAAAATATAATGAATGAAATCTTTAACCAATTTACTGATTTCTCAATTGTTTACATTGATGACATACTCATTTTATCTAAAATAATAGAACAACATTAGAGACACCTTGAATCATTTGTTAGGATAATAAAATAAAATGGTTTAGTTATCTCTGCAAGCAAAATTAAATTATTTCAATCTAAGGTTAGATTCTTAGGATTTGAAATACACTACTATTATCAAACCAATTGATAGAGTAATACTGTTTGCTGAAAAATTTCCCAATAAGACCTAGATAAAACACAGTTGCAAATATTTTTAGGATCTCTAAATTACATATCTAACTTTTAAGATAAAATGAAAATTGACTGCAAGCCTCTCTTTGACAGGCTTAAAAAGAATCCTCCTCCATGGACAGCTGTCCATACTAATTTAATCAAAATAATTAAGACTCATGTCAAGAACTTTATTGTCTTGGCATTCCTACTACTAATTCTTTTAAAATTATCCAAACTGATGCCTCTAAAATTGGATATGGAGGCATCTTATTACAAAAAATTTCCACAGAAGCACCTGAACAAATTGTCAGGTTTACATCTGGAACGTGATCTCAATTACAAGTTAATTATAGTACAATTAAGAAGGAAATCTTATCTGTTGACTTATGTATACAAAAATTCCAAGATGATTTACCAAATCAAAAATTTCTTTTAAAAATTGATTGTAAATCAGTAAAATATGTTTTGGAAAAAGATGTTAAGAATATTACTTCAAAACAAATCTTTGCTAGATAAAGTCTATACTCAGTATTTTTTATTTTAATTTTGAATTCATTAAATGTATTAATAACTAAATACCTAACTTTTAACTCGTGAATTCTTGAGGGGAAACAACAAGATGGGTTCTAGGCCCCAAGCCTTGGGGAAAATGACTAAAGGAGAATCCTCCACCCAACAATTGATCCTTAGGGCCCAAATCAAAGAAGAGTCTTCTACTCCAAGAAATACTCAATTAACAATTTTTGGGTCTACCAGGCCTAAGTACCAATCTGTTTTGGTCAATCAATTTGATCCATTTGCAGTCTCTAAACTATTTGACCCACAATTGGTCATCAATCAACCACTCACCAATTATAGAAAGTTTGCTTCTTATCATAGGAAGACCCCCAGTAAAAATCTCTTTTACATCGAACACTCATTCACCAATTTTAAAAATTCAATTGAAATAGCAAAGGACTATTTCCTTCCTGATTCTCATTTCATCCCTAGACATAAGGACAAAACCCTCAGTTTCTATAGAGATATTCTCCTAGAAATAAAATCAATAAATATCAAACCCATAAATAGTTCAGAAAGAAAAATTCTCTATCATTCCTTCTACATCCTTAGAATAATAACCTTGGAGGAATGGAAAATCCATCCCCTAGGGTTAAAACCCCCTTTAAATAAAAAATAATATAATTATTTTGGCTATATTGATGTCTGGCAAACAATTTTCTTGTATCAAAATAGTGAATTTTCCCATTCTTGGTTTTTGAATTTTGACAAAAATTTCAAAGTCAATTTACCAAAATGATTTTTAAGATGGTGGTCAATCCATGACCCTGTCTTTGAAATATTCCCAATCGAATTACAACAGAATTTCAACTTATTTTTTATTTGAACCCCCAACAATTGAGGCCTCTTTTCTCCCAATAATTTATTTATAAATAAATACAAAATTCCATGGATTTTGAAGTCGCAATACGACATTGAAGGGGAAATCTTCACTAGACAATACTACGTAAAATGGTGAGACAAATTCAGTACATTAAAAATATCCGCTTCCATAAATGAAGAATTAGCAAAGTCTCAGCCCCAGTTAAAGTCTCTCAAACCTCCAGTGGCCTCTTTAAAAATTAAGGAACCAGATAACCAAGCTCCACAAATCAACCAATCATCAAAATTCTTCCCAAGATTCAAAGCCTACCTCAAAACCTTCTTCAAAAGGTAAAATCAAGTCTAAAAAATCAAAAGAAAAGCAAGAGTTAATACAAAAAATTCTCCTTCTTCTGAGAAATAGTACAAGCTCTTACTCTGAATCCTGAGTAGAGTCAAATCACCCAGTAAAGAATAAAAAGAGTCAATCTTCTAAATCTCCCTCTCAACAATTGAAGGGAAAATCTCATGTTCGTACTCTTCCTCAATGGGCCCATGATCCCTTCTAGGATTCATAAGACTCTTTTGATGATGTAGACCTCAGTGAAGATGAGTAGGAAGAACTAAATGGGCCCTTGACAAAATGCCAATAAAATAATTTTGAAGGTATCATGATAACACCAGAGCACAAAGCAATGATCATCATACTCTTTAAAAAACAAGCAAAGAACAGTGGCCTCTAGTCTAGGTTAACAATTATCAAGGACTAGTAACAATCATTCCAACAGCAGTCTCAACAAATCATGACAGCCACAAAGGATTTCAATAATCAAGATTCTTTGTAATTTGTCGTTTTGCAATCATTATACTAGTTGTCAAATAATTAGGCAACTATTTACGTTTTTTACTATTCTTAGTCAAAAGTAGGCATGTAAAATGTTTTTACTTTTGTAGAATAGAATAGTTCGTGTATGTGATGGGTCCCCGGTGAACTCCACTTTCCTTAATTATAAATAGGTAGCCCTCTCCCATTTGTTCCTCAGAATTCATTTTACAACGCTTACTATTTGAGAGCTAAAACCTGTTTTGTGAAATAAAGCACTAATTTATTGTTGCCAAAAAACTTTGTTTAAGTTTTTAATCTTACACCCTAATATAGTTTTTGTAATTACTGTTTGTTAATACAGTTTTACTGTTTATCTTCTTGCTTCTTTAATACCCCTTATTAAATTATTGTTTATTCCACGCCTTTTGGTATCAGAGCCAAACTTGGTGGGGATAATATTGTTCATTTACCGTTTCTACTTTAAATATATGCACAATTAAACTGTTTGCCACCTATTATTTGCTTACATGAATAATTGCCAACATCTAATCTTACTCTCCGCCGAAGTGGCTGGTTATTCTTATAATTGATTATTTCTCTGTATTATTTGTTTACCTAGTCTGTGAATCTGTTTATCAGAGGCTGACCTACTAACTTCTACTTGGTTAGCTTCAGGGACCTAGATAATACCTCTTAGATACGTAAATCCTGAGGGTATGGTGGTTGTAGAGATGAAATAGAGAAGATTGAAGCCTAATAGGAGGTTGTAGAAGTAACCATAAGGTTAGTAAAAAAAATACAATATGAAATTCTCAATAATAAGAATAATTTAGTTAGTTGAGCAATGAGTAGATTATTTAGGAGTAATTCTTCTAGTAGTAATAGGTCAACAATAACCTCAATTTTTGACATAATAAATGATGAACACATTGAATTAACAGATGATCAAGTAGATCATGGGGTATGGATTATACCTAAAATCTCCAATAAAAATATTTATAAATCAACATGGTCTGTTGCTTCCTTCAAGTCTCAGCATCATGTAAAAATAATTGAAAAATATATGCTCTTGGGAAAGAGCATGAAACATGTCAATTAATTTCCTCTGATGCAATAAAGCATCATATTCAAGAATGATATAATTTTTTTCATTTTGGTTTAGTCCAGATTGGAGTTAAACCACTCACAAGAAGAGGTTTGAATACCTCTGTCTTATTAGCCTTGCAAGATGCAAGATTTATAAATTTTAATAATAGTATTTTAGGATTAATTGAACCTCACTTTGTAATGGTCCAATTCATTTTAATTATTTTTCAGATTTGTCTGTTAGTTTAGCAAATCCTCATATTTTAAAATCCTTAACTTTGAATATTAAAACTAGTGGTTACCAAGTCCTAGAAGGCACCCAACCTCTAGCTTTAATCTTTAGAATTCACTACAAAGTAACCAAAATAAATATGAATTTCCAAGCCATCAATAAGACTCCAAAGAATCAAACCCTATTGATACAATCTAGTTAGAGTAATGCCAATTTTAGAGTTCTTAAATAATTAGATGGTCTGATATTAATTTACCCTCAAATTGACTTTTAACTAATGAAAGTCAACCTACTCAAATTCAAAGACCAATTGAAGATATAAATTACATCCAGCAGTACATGGATGGTACTGTAAAAATTAACTTTCAATCATCTTCTAGTCTACAAATTAGGGAGTATATCCAGTCTAATACCCTTAGGAATTTCTTTTATGCATCATCCATTAGTAATAATCAAAATCTTAAGATTCAACATTTAGAACAAGAATTGAAGAAATTACAAATTAAAAATTTAAGACTTAAAGGCATAGTCACAAGTTCTCAAGTTAGTCAGTCAGTCTTTGATAGTAAGTCTGATCAATTTGATGAAGTTGAAGCACCCATTGGATCATATTTCCAAGGAAGCCTTCATTCTGTCAATCCTCAACTTTTAGTTTTGAATATAGGAATCCTGAATCAAGAATATTAAGCAGATTGAGAAGGTCTATGCCTAACACAATAATGACCCAGCCAATCAAGATAGACGTAATAGGTTCAGAGATTCATATAATATGGATCAAAGAAAAATCATACTTGCTGAATGGAAGACATTCATGCAAGAATTTAAAATTGATATATTTTTCCTTGATAATGTTGAAAATATTTACAAAAGAAATATCAAAGTAATTTCAAAGTATAAATAGGTTAAGGAAGACTCTAGTGTAGTATCTACTAGTCATCCTCCTCCTGAAAAAATTATGATTAATCATAAAAATTCTTTAATCACTGTTTCTCTTTTCAAAATTGCAAAGGAAGAAGAACCAAACAAAAAAGTAGTTGAACATCTCAACTATACTAACCAGAGTCTAGTTACAATAGGTAAACAATTAGACAAAATTGAGACTAAGGTTGATATTCTTGATGAACCAAAACCTAATGAAACCGTGAAAGAAAAACCCTTAATAAATCTTTTTGATAAAACCACTTTAAAATTGTCCCAGTTAATAAAAATATTGATAAAATGATTCAAAAACTAAAGAATAAATCTACTGCGTCATCTTCTTCTATTAAGGTAGTTAACCAAGATAGTAATTCAGAATTTGAAACTGTCTGAAAAAATTGGTAAAATATTTTAAGAATTGAAGGTAATTAACCAAGAGGATAATTTAGATTCAGATAGCCATATGTCAGAATCAACCTATGAATCATCTACAATAAGTGAATTTTTAAATATTAACAATATTGAAAAAACATTTAAAAATTTAGAAATTAATAAGTTAGAAAGGAAATGGCATAAGAAACCCACGCCTCCTGATATTTAAATTACTGAATCTTCTCTTGTTAATCAATTTTCTGTTTCTGCAGAAAAATTATATGAATGAAATATTGATGGTCTTTCTGAATAGGAAGTCCTCAATAGATTATAGCACATGATAATGGTAGCTAACAACTACATTACCACCCACAATTTATTTCTTGAAGAAGTAATAAAAATTTTCTTGTCACAGGATTCACAGGAATGCTCCATTCCTGATGAGAAAAGTATCTCATAGAAGAATCCAAAATTGTCATTCTTTCAGCAATTAAGATTGATGCTGAAGGAAACTCAATTATTGGAGAAAATCAGAAAACAATACCTGATGAAATTAATACACTCCTTTATACAACAATTGAACACTTCATTGGTATGTCAAAGTAATATTACTTCGTGTATTCATGATCAATTAATAAATCTTAGATGTCCAACCTTAAGTGATTTTAATTGGTATAAAAATATATTTTTATCCAGAGTTATGTCAAGGGATGATGGTAATCAAACCTTTTGGGAAGAAAAATTTATTAATGGATTACCCAATCTCTTTGCGCATAAAATAAGGACAGTTCTTAGTAATGACCTAGAAAATATAGACTATGATAGTCTAACCTATGGAACAATAATTACTATAATACAAAAAGAAGGATTAAAAATATATGTTGGTATGAAAATCAACAAACAAATTAAAAAAAAAGACTAAAACAGCTAAATATGAGTTAGGTAATTTTTGTGAGCAATACGATTTACCCTCTATTGCCCCTTCTCAGAAGAATAAGAACAGTTCCCATTTAAGCCCTAGAAGGTCTCACAAGCCCTATAGGAAAAATGACCACAAACATAAGAATAAAAGTTTTGACCAAAACTTTGCTAAGAATAAAATTTTGATAAATGTTTCTTTAGGAATAAAAATTATTCCAGAATAAAATTTAATAAAAAATTTGATAAAAGTAATATTACATGTTTTTTATGTTGTCAGAAAGGCCACCTTTCAAATACCTGTCAAGTTAAAAATAAAATTAATCAATTAAATTTTTTTGAAAAGATAAACAGGAATTGTTTAGAATCTTGGAAACAATAAATTATTATGAAAATGATAGTGAGATTTAGGAGAATATGAAACTCCTGAATACTCTAACATTGAATCCTCAAGTTTTAATAGTGGTTCTCTTAACATCACTATGGGATGTAGAGACAGTTGTTGTCAAAAAATTAATATCTTAAATAAAAATGAAGAACAAGAAACCCTCTTGTTAGATTTAATTTGTAAAATTGAAAATTTAGAATTAAAACAAAAAAACCTTGAAAGACTTAAAAAAGTAATTCTGAAGAAAGAAAATACTAAGTCTAATAATAATAATACTACAAGTATTTTCACAAACCCTTGAAAAATTCAATAGGGTAAAAGGGAAAGAAAATGAAGTTACCTTACAGGAGCTTCAAAAAGAAATTAAAAATTTTAAAATAAAAATAAAAGAATTAAGAAATTCTAACACATAAATAAAGGAAGAATTAAAACTTTTAAAAATAAAAAATCTAATTAATAAACAAACCTAGTAAATTACTAATTTTTGATAATGAAGTTGAAAAACCTATTAACTGTCAGGACAATGAAAATTTCATCTAGATACTTAACCACGTCAAAATCAAGAAATGACACATAATGGTCAAAATAATTATTCAAGATTTTGAATTCACAACAATAGCTCTTGTGGATTCAGGAGCATATTTGAATTGTATGCAAGAAAGACTAGTTCCAACCAAGTACTTTAAGAAGATAAAAGAATCTTTGTATTCTGCTAATGGTACCTGTATGCATATCAATTATGAAATACTCACAGTCCATATTTGCCAAGAAAATGTATGTTTCAAAACATCATTTGTCTTAGTAGAAAATATGACTGACAAAATTATCTTAGATTTACCATCCATTACTCTGTTATATCCATTTTCAACAGAATATGATGAAATAATTACCTATGTCATGAATAAACCTATAAAAATTAAATTTCTTTCTTTTCCTCATAATGAAAAATTAAAAACTCTAAAAGAAAAATCTATTTCTAATTCAATAAATCTTATTTCTTGCAAAGAAAAACAATTGTGCTTTTTACAAGATGAATTGAAATTCAATAGAATTGAAGAACAGCTTCAGAGTCCTATTCTTCAAAATAAAATTAAAATATTTGAACAAAAAATCTGTAAAAAATTATGTTCTGATATTTTCAATACTTTCTGGCACAGAAAGTGACATACTGTCAATCTTCCTTATATTAAGAGATTTGATGAAAATAATATCCCAACAAAGGCAAGGCCAATTCAAATGAATTTTGAAATACTTGAGTTCTGTAAAAATAAAATTACAGAACTTCTCAATAAGATTATTATTAGAAGGAGCAAGTCTTATTGGTCCTGCTCGGCCTTTTATGTCCAGAAGGCCAATGAAATTGAATAAGGAATTCCTTGTTTAATAATCAATTATAAACTCCTTAATAATGTTTTGGTATTGGATATATATANATATATATATATATATATGTGTGTGTGTGTGTGTGTTATACATATTTTATAATATATGCGTATATATACATATATGTATATACATAATATATGTTATACATACATACACACAAACACACACATAATATGAGTGAGAGAGAGGAACGGCAAAGGGGAGAGAGAATTGAAAACTTGATAAAATAAAAAATAGGGAAGTTTTCCAAATGATGCCTATTAAAGAGGATATTTCATTTCTTTTTTATTTTCGTGGATTTCCTATTTTGTTTTTTCATTTATTAATGGTTAGTAAAAGGGTATAATAGACGGTTAAATCTTTTTTATAGTGGGATTATGAAATAGTGGCTAATCTTGTATTAACTTTCTAAAACCTTTGTTAATTTTGTATAAAGCCCTACCAAATATGCCCAACCCATCCAGGATGATAGGATCCTGGTGCAAATGGGAGATCCAATTGGGCCCAAAATCGAAAATTTAACTGTAACAAAAAAGGAAGAAAGAAACTTTAGGGGAAACTGAACACCACCGATTTGAAAAAATGGAGTGGATATCTTCGTGGCAGAAGCTCAGTATCGTTGTGAATTCAATCAAATGACTAAAGTGAAAAGGAGATCTACATTCTCAGAAGAAGGGTTCGCTAAGAAAGGGAGGTACGATGAAAATAATGTTTCTGATTCTTTTTCTTCAACAGCGGGTTTCAGATCTCAGACCCGCTGCTCGCAATGATTTTGCTAAATTGGAACACCCGTGGGCTTGGGAACCCGTACGCGATCCGAGCATTAAGGAGGTTAATCTCTGAAAAAGATCTCGTTTTTGTAATGTTGTTGGAGACAAAATTAGAAAAGCTGGGTTTTGAGGCTGTCAAGGGGAAGATAGGGTTCCATAATGGGTTTAATGTTTCTAGGGAGGGTTTACGGGGTGGTTTGGGTTTGCTATGGAAGGAAGACATAATTTTCAAGCTCAATTCTTTTCTCAAGGGCACATTGACGGGCTGATCACTAATTCAGATGGACTGGTGTGGAGATTAACATGTTTTTATGGAAATCCATATCGGAATAGGAGACCCCAATCTTGGTCTTTATTAAGACGTTTGCAAAATTCATCAAATCTCCCATGCTTGGTTATCAGCGATTATAATGAGATATACTCGCACTCAGATAACTTGGGGGGTTCGATGAGGCAGGATTTGGCCATTGAAGAGTTTCAAGAATGCTTAGATGATTGTGGTCTAATTGGGTTACCGTTTAGAGGCTCAATTCTTACCTGGACTAATAAGAGAGAAAAGGACGATTTAATTATGGAGAGACTTGATATGGCATTTGCTACGCAAGATTGGCTTAATCTCTACCCGGGAGCTCTTGTTCATCATTTAAGCTTCCTGTCATCCGACCATAGACCCATTATGATTTCTCTCCAAAGTATGGATTTAGGAAGATTAAAGGGGAGAAGACGTTTTCATTTTGAAGAATTTTGGTGTTGTGATGAAGATTGTAGGAATATCATCGAGGATGTATGGAATGCAGTGAGCTGTGATGGGGAAAGCTTTCAGAAATCAAAGAGGGGATGAATAGGTGTGCTTCGGATCTCACAATGTGGAGTAAGGAGAAGTATGGGAATTTCTCCAGGAAAATCATGGAAGCCCAGAAAGAAGTTGGATAATATTTATCAGAGCCTGGAAATGAGACGAAACTAAATTCAATTTTAAAGCCTACCATGAGGAATTGGATAAAATCCTTTATCAGGAAGATTTTTTTTGATTGCAAATGGCAAAAATAGATTGGCTTAAATATGGGGACGCGAACACAAAATTCTTCCATGCTAAAGCTTCCGCAAGGAAGAGGAAAAATGAGATAGACAGGTTGATTGGAGAAGACTATATTTGGGTGGAATGTCAAGTGGGGATCAACCATTTAGTAGTTAATTATTTTGAAAACATCTTCACCTCATCCAGCCCCACAAGTGAAGACTTGGATTTGGTGATGAAGAACATTGTCCGCAAAGTGACAGATGGGATGAATGAAGATCTGATTAAGGATTATTCAGCCGAGGAAGTGGAATGGGCAATCAAAGAAATGCACCCTCAGAGAAGCCCGGGGCCAGATGATTTTCCAGCAACTTTCTACCAAAAGCATTGGGATCTAGTCGACAATGAGGTAACTAAATTTTGTTTATCATGTTTAAAGCAGGACATAGATTTTTCTGAAATAAATGGAACTCTCATTACTTTGATTCAAAAAATATCTGATCATGTTTGTGTGGCGGATTTTAGACCTATTAGCTTATGTAATGTGCTCTATAAGATATTATTTCGAAGGTAATTGCTCGTAGACTAAAGGCTGTACTCCCGACTATTATCTGTGAAAATCAATGTGCCTTCATTAAAAATCATTTAATTATGGATAATGTGTCGACGGGTTTTGAGATCCTACACTCGATCTCGACCCGTAAAAGAGAAAATAGGAGTTTGGTGGCTACTAAACTAGACATGAGTAAGAATTATGATAGAGTTGATTTACAAAAGATAATGGAGGCCCTGGGGTTTCATGAAAAATTTATTAATAAACTTCGACCTCGATGGCGGTTCTTATTAATGGTAAGCCTTCGTTCTCTTTTGTGCCAGAAGGGGAATTAGACAGGGGGCCCATTATCCCCATATCTTTATGTGATTTGTACAGAAGGCTTATCGGCTATGTCAGGTAGGGCTGTAGAGGCAGATTTAATTAAATGTCCTAAAATTGGGAGGAATTGACCGATTGTTTCACACTTACTCTTTACTGATGATTGCCTCCTCTTTTTTAATGGTACAGAAGGGGTGTGCATAGCCCTAAAACAGATTTTGAGTAATTATTCCAAGGCATCTGGACAGTGTATAAATTTCTCAAAATCTGTAATTTCCCTTAGCACTACATCTGAGGTGAAATCAATGGTTACTACTGTGCTTAATATCCCTATACCCTTGAGGATTGAGTCTTACTTAGGATTACCGGCTTTCATGGGTCATTCAAAATAAGCCATGTTTGGGTACATAAAAGATAAAATGCACAAGTTACTCATTAGATGGAGGGAAAAATAATTCTCAATGGGGGGAAAGAAGATCCTCCGAAAAAGCTTGTGATCAAGCTTTGCCGGTGTATGCTATGAATTGTTTCCGTATTCCTACTTGCGTTTTTAAGGATCTTGAAAAATCCATGGCCAAATTTTGGTGGGGTTTTAATGAAAGTGGGCCAATAATGCATTGGCTTTGTTGGAAGACTCTTTGTATGCCGAAATCGGAGGGTGGAATGGGTTTTAGGAATATGGCTTGTTTTAATCAAGCACTTCTCACAAAACAAGGATGGAGAATTATCCAGAATCCAACCACGTTAATGAGCAAAGTCTTTCAAGGAAAGTATTTTAGAATAGTTCTTTCCTTGAAGCCAAATGTAAGAGTGATGCCTCGGTGGTTCGGAGAAGCATCTTATGGGGAAGAGATGTTTTGAAAAAAGGTCTCAGATGGTGTGTTGGTAACGGAAAAGATATCAAAGCGGCTCTGATGCTGATATCCCTAAGCCATACTCCTTTGATGAGGAAGATGAAAATTTGATTGCTTTCATTCCTCTCGCAAGGCCTTTTAATAAAGACAAATTAATCTGGCATTATGATCCTAATGGGTATACATTATTAAAAGTGGTTATAGTGTGGCTTTAAATAATGAGGAGTCTTGTGGGAGTAGCTCCAGAAATCCTTTTGAGTTAGTGGAAAAAAATGTGGAGTCTCCACGTTCCCCCTAAAATCAAAGTTTTCATTTGGAAGGTCTCCAAGAATATTCTTCCTACTTTCTTTAATTTAGCAAAGAGAGGGATTGGGAATAAAAGTCACTATGCTTTTTGTGGGAAGCTTGAAACGGTGGTTCATGCCCTTTTCTTATGTCCCTGAATCAAAGGGGTGTGGAGGAATCTATCTAACACTCTAAATAGGGCTTCTTGTTTTAATTTTATAGATGGAGGGGATCCTTTAGAACTTTGGAAACAAATTTAATCTTAATTCTTGGGTCTTTCCTTTTGCTTTGCCTGTGTTGGTCTATATGGTATTCCAGAAACTCTTGGATACACAAATGCCTCATTTTAATGAAGAATGAAATTATTAGCAGGTTTGAAGTATATCTACATGAATGGACTGTGTTACATCCTTTGAATGTAGGGAAACCGAAGGCTATGGAACAATCTGAAGAGTGGATGAAACTGAACGTTGATGCTTCGTGTTTGTCCAGAGGTACGGGAGTGGGCATTGTTGTCCATGATAGTATGAGGTTGGTCATCCTGGCTGGTTCTATCTTTCATTGATGCAGGGTTGTACGAGTTTACTACGGAAATTACAGCTGTTCTAGACAAGGTTGTCAAGATCGTGATCCTACTTAGGATCGGTGAAGGATATATGATCGAGGATCGTAAGATCATACCAAATCTTAATAATTTATTAGTAAAAAATATAACTATGATGATAATACTTTAATATATTGAAGAAAATGATTATATAACATCAAGTCATCTACCTATTAAATAAAATTAACTTCAAGTCATCTAAAATAACATATATTAAGTAGAGTTCTCATGGAAACAAATATGTGATCCCCTATATTAGAGGTTTCAAACTATAAAAGATGAATAAATAAATATGTGAAGATAATTATTGATTAAATATATTAAGCTTATCATTATAATACATTAGGCTTGAGAATGTTTGATTTATAAGTTAAAGTTTATAATTTTGCAATAATATTAAAATTAATGTCTAAATATAATAAAATAGTGGTAGCGAAATTCGTTCTAATTTTGATAGTGTTGTCATTAAATAACTTATTTAAAATGTCATAGAAATGGTTAAATATTTAATTAAATATAAAAATGTTCATTTTTATCACATACACGCATAGTCGGTTCAGTAGTTAAATGATCATTATTATGAAAGATAAATAAATATATAAACATAATTATTGATTAAATATGTTAAGATCATTATTATAAATTTAAATACATTAGGTTTGCGAGTGTTTGTTTATAAGTTAAAATTTAACAAGTTTGTAAGAATGGTAAAATTAATGTCTAAATATAATAAAATAGTGACAATGAAATTCGATCTAATTTTGATGACTTTAAGAAGTGTATATATAAATTTGATAACTTTAAGAGGTGTAAATCATAAAAGGAATAAATTAAAATATCATAAAAATATTTAAATGTTTAATTAATATTAAAAATATAATTGGTTGAGTGGTTAAATGGTTATGCGTGAATCTTTGGGGCAAGAGTTCAAATCTCACTAGCAATAATTTTTCCTAAAAATAAAGAAAAAATCGCCTACTTTACTTAAACACTAAGATTGGTGCCGGATCGCAATCCTATGTGATCCCACGATCCGGATCATGTTCCCGGATCGATCCTGTGTAAAAATAATTTATATGTACGATCCGGATCGTCAACCTCTCGTAGGATCGTATGAATCTAGATTACGATCCTGATATCCTTAGTTCTAGAAGGGCTGAAATTGGCAAGAGCAAGGAACTTAAGATTAACGTGGTCAAGACGAATTCTGCTAAAGCAGTCACAGCTCTACAGTCTTCAATACCGAGGATCTTAGAGTGTGGCAATGTAATTCAAGCCATTAAGTCAGAGTTATTTTACCATCCATTTTGTAATATTAATTTTGTTCCAAGAACTTGTAATTCAGCTGCCGATAGGCTTGCCCATTTAGCCATTTCGAATTTATTCTCTTGTATATGGGAGGGTGCCACACCGCATAATGGATGACATTTGTGTATTTTAGAATGGTCTTTGCTAATACAAAGTTCTCTTTTAAAAGAAAAAAGTAAAAATGCATCAAAACCCCCTGTAGTTTGAGCATATTATAAAATGAACTCCTAAACTTTTTTTAGCATTTTAGATGTCTAAACTTCAATGAAATGATTTTGTAAACTCCTCCATCCACTTCCATTCACCACCGTTAATTCCTTCTTTTTCTTCATCCTTTTTATTTTCATGACTCTTTCACTCTCTTTCATCTTTCACCCATCCCCTTCCCTCATACTCGGAACTCATATTCCTATTATATCTTAGCGTCTAGGCCTCTCTCTTCGCAGATAAACTTGTGGTTTCATATCCAATTCTTCATTCACCCTCACCTCCACCGAATGGGCCCACCCTTTCACCTCCATATGAGAAAAGATCAGTTGCGTTTGCCACTGATGAGCTCTTCTTGGGTCTAGCTTCGCGTCTCATCACAAGGCCGAGCAAAGACCCAAATTGGGTTGTGATGTTTGGAAATTCAAACAAAAATGATAATTTTTACAAGGAGAGAATTGTGGTCGTTTTGAGCTTCTATTCCCTTTTAACTTTGATAAAAAAAGAGTTTCTATTCACTTTTTCTTTTCATAGAGTCGGGATTGCTTGTGACTAAGTTTTTTTTTGTTATAACATCACCATTGCAACTGCTTAATGATAATGTAAGGCTCCAAACTCCTACTTTTAATCTTTTTCTCATTTTTCATGAAAAGAGCATAACTGTTGTACGTCACATCACAATTTTTAGACAGAGAGAGGAGAGAGAGAGAAGACTAAGTGGCCTAATGGAAGTGGGGAACCGGGGGTTTTGTAAGTCACATTTCTTTCTCGGTTGAAATTGTGATTTCCTAACTGTAATGAAGTCTTAGAACTAATTTTTATTCTTGCATTTTCCGAACCCATCAATGCAAAATAGCTATAGGACCTCTAAGTATGAGGGGAGGGAATGAGTGAAAGATGGAAGAGAGTGAAGGAGCCATGAAAATAAAATGAGGAAGGAGAATAAGGAATTAACATGATGAATGGAAGTGGATGGATGAGTTATTAAAACCATTTATTGAAGTTTAGATTTTTAAAATATGTCAAAAAATCAGGGGTCATTTTGCAACTCACTCAAAATTATAGGGGTGTTTGATGCAATTGTTTTCAAAAAAAAAAAGCTCGTCACTCGTAATGTATATTTCCTCAACGGCAACGGAAATGACAATATTGTCCAGCAGGCGAATAACTTCCATGTTCCATCTGTCGTTCTCCGTCAATCCTTCACTGCCCAAACTACCTTTCCCTCTCTTCCTAGTCCACCTTCATCATCGAAACAAGAAATTTTCCCGAGAAAAGCATTTTCCTGAAGCCTAGCTACAATCTTCCAATGATTTCTACCCCATAATTACCTCATAGATCTACTTGGAGGACGATGAGGCTTACCTCCTTCGACCTCTTCTTAACCTCAAATTCACACTTTCATTCGTTAATTGTCGATGGAACGAGATCAAACACTATCTTCTCTAGATTTCAACAAGAGGTCCGATCCAGAGAATGTGAACGTGGTCGAATGGGAGGATTTCGAGCAAGAGCTCGCCAGATTTTGGAGTCTCTCATCTGCCCTCAGAGAAGCGAAGCAAAAAAAGCAGAGTCTCCAGCAAAGGCTCGAGTCCCTTATTCAAGTAAAGTTTTTTTCTGAATGATAAATTAAAGGTTACCTCTGTGACTCTGTCTGTATTTCGCTACTGTCTTGATTATATTCCAGGAGGTGTTTGGTTGCTCAGAAAAAAATTTGAAGAAGAGAAATGACGGATTAAATATATGTTGAGATTAGAAATGGGTCTGCAGGTCATTCTACTCTTCCTGGTTAGCGATGGTGTTGTTCTTCGTCCATTGGCGGTCTTTAGCTAGGAAACATAACATGTTTTCTTCAATTTTATCCTCTGCGCAAAAGTACAAAAGAATAAATATCGAGATAATATGACACGACCGTTCGTAGACGATTCTGCAGCTTTTTCTTGGATATTGTGTGTTGTTTTCTTCAATTTTATCCTCTGCGTAAAAGTACAAAAGAACAAATATCAAGATAATTTGACACGACCCTTTGTAGACGATTCTGCGGCTTTTTCTTGGATATTGTGTGTTATATGCATTTGAAGCTTCCTTTGTGAAGTTTCTGGGTTTAATTCATGTTCCGCCATATGGTAAGCAGGTAGAAGCGGAGTCATTGAGTCGATCAAATGAACTTGAACTTATGCGCCAGAAAATGGAGGTGAGGAAAATTGTTCTGATGAATACTTCGACGCGTACGAAACTTGCAGCAGATAAATCTAAGAAGCAAGAGGAATGTGTTCGTAATGAAGTTAGATCACTTTTGGTTGCTGTGACAGTTTTATCTGTAGCTCGGAAGCGATTGCAGGTAATGTGAATGTATATATGAAATGTCCAGCGTTTTCATTGTGATGGAAAAAATAGTAACGTGCCTACCGACTCTAATTGCAGTTGCTTTTGGAGACATGTGAACACCTTTTAAAGATACTATTTTAATCATAATTATCTCTTATCAATGGTTTTGTTTGAAATACTCTTTTGCAATATGAAGCACTCGTCTAAGAAGCATCTTTAAGACCTTCCTACAAAATGCTTTAAAGCTCAAGTAAACGTCTTCGGAGAATAGGAACGTGATCCAAACAAATACACACATATTAATTGTTAGTTAAAGTAGTCTTTTACAATGTATTAAAGCACTTTGAACAAATAGAAACTCCCAAATGAATCTTTAGTTGATTGTGTCCTTTTTCGGCAGACTTAAAATTAACTGATGTATCATGCTGAGGATATCGTAGGTTGGGTGAAATTCGCTCAGGCTTATAATACGTTGCAGTGAGGGGAAGTCTTGTGCCTTTTTCACGTACTTCAAACTTTTTGACCGCCGTAATATCGATTCTTGATTCCTGTTACTTTCCATTATGATTTCCATGGTTTACTTGTGAAGATTAGTTATCTTGTGGTAGAGAGTTGGTGGTATATGATTTCTTACTCTTGTTGAGTGCAATCTCAATCATTGTTAGCTAGGATGGTTTTCATGTTTTTGTTTTCTACTCCTTGTTCTGTAACATAGCATTGGTTACAGGAATTGAATCAGTTACTTATGGGGGAAAAGGGTTATGATCATCTGATGAAGTTCCAAAAGAAACTACGAGTCAGGCAGCAGCATATGATGTCACAAGTGTCATTGGTCTATCTTGTAAAGATTTCAGTTGGACCTGCCCAGGAGCAGGAACTTGAATCATTTCCTAGCACTAGTAGATCAGGTATTAGTTACTATAATTCATACGCAGACGTTTATACATATACTGATATACATGCTCTATGTAAGGCATATATTTGAATTTAGAAGACTCAGATTTAAAGGTTGAAGTGGAAGAGATTAAAGAAGATATGATGATGGGGAACTGTCTTAATTTTAAATATCCTGATGATCTAAAGAGCTGATAAAAATTCACTTATGGCCATAACTAATCTAGGAAAATTTTCATCGAACTTGTGATAGTCCAAATTATTAGGTTACTAAACCCCCCCCCCCCCCCNCCCCCCCCCCCCCTTTTTTTTTTTTACCCTTTTCAGGACACTCGGCTGGATCTAAAGCTGTCAATCATGGGTCCTTGACAATTTTGGGTCTGCCTTTGACTATGCTTCCATTTAAAACAATTAGTTTTTTCACTGATAAGAAGGAGGTTCAGAGGTCTGCAACTGCCCTGGGATATGTAGCTCATGTGTGTTCTTTCTCCCGATTGAAATGAATTTTTGTATACTTGCTTGTTCATTTTGCCATGATTTCTTGTACTGAAATCACAAGTGTATCAACCGATATGCTAGTAAACAATGACTTTGTACAGTACATTTTGCCTTACATTTGACTTTGTCTGGTACTGGATGTCATTTCATTGATATGTACTGTAGTTTATATAAAAGCAAGATATTATCTGATTTGTCGATTCCAGCATTAGTTCTATAATTAATTGTTTCTCATTGAGTCATCAAATCCAGTTATTATGAGCCATGTTTTTTTAGCTAAGTCAACTGCTGAATTGATAATAAGGGATCTAATTGTTTTTCTTGATTTCTTGCAGGCAGTGACACTTACAGCATCTTACTTAAAAGTTCATTTGCGCTACCCTCTACGTATGGCTGGCTCTCAGTCATATATTCTCGACTATGCATCTTCTGTAGAGCCTACATCATCTAATTCTTTATCTACAAAACCTTTGTCCAGAAACATGAAGCATGCAGAATTTCCGCTCTTCTTAAAAGGGCAAGATAAAACCAAAGCAGCTTATGCTGTATTCTTACTAAATAAGGTATGATTTCCGCCATCTACTGTTTCTGGGCTCTTTCAGCATATGCTCTGTGCTTGTTATAAAATGTGTGATTTTGTTAATCTCATTTATCATATCTGGTTTCAAAAACAGTTATGAAGCTTGAGTTAACTTGATTCAGCTTATGTACCACATTAAAGACATGAAGTTACTCTGTTCATTTATGTTGTCCTTCTGGCACTGACGCGTTTATAAGTTTAGTCTTGGTTCATTACTGGTCATATTTTGTACCTTGATTTCTCCAGTCTTTTAATGACTGGAATTTCAGCTTTTGTACCTTGATTTATCTCATATTTTTAAACGCGAACTTTATTTCTTCCTAAATTCATCATCCTCTGCAACTTGACTTCTGTAAGAAATCTAAAAGAAAATAAAATTGATTTTTCTTCATGTTCTCATGTACTAAAATTACATCTTATTAGATACATTGTTATTAGATTATTGTACGACTAAATATTAGCTCTGACATGCTTATTAGTAGTCAATTACGTGCTTAGTCTTAACAGCAATCATTATTACCAATTAAGTTTGCTAGCACTTAATCTAATCCTTTAAAGAAAATCATGTAGAATTGATGGATGTCAGGGCTTCATACCTAAATATAGTTAAGCATGCCCCATTTTTTACGCCCCCATGTCGTTTTTTCCCCTAATATCATATACTACTTCCCTTTTAACTCTTTCTGTCTCGGTGTAGGATTTGGAGCAGCTCCTAAATTTCATTGGTGTTAAGAGTTTGGGGCCAAGTCAGGTGTTGCCCAACCTGAAGGAGCTTCTAAGGATCATCCAGTCTGCAAATTACATATATACTTGATTCAATCTTCGGTCGATCAACCGTGAGTCGGTAAACTAACACTTGTATTCTAACATAGGTGCCATTTTTTCAGAGGGCTGCCATATTATATTAGTTTATGCACTAGTTTTTATTCTTTATTTGTTTAATTTTAAAGTCAAGTTTCGATATTTCTGTTTTGAGCATTGTTGCTCATGGATAGTGGAAGTATTGGAAAGTATGATGGACGTCCTACTACATATAATATTTTTTAAGAGGTTAATTTTTTTTCTTTTTTCGGTAGAGAAGAATATAAGTACGTGCATATGTATACGTTATATATGTATGTATAGATGCACGTGCTGACGTGCATATATGTTTGTGTATTTTAAATTCATGCTTAATACAAATAACGATTAAAAGAAAAAAAATGCAATACATCGAATTCATTCTCAGGCATCTTTTATTGCTTACTTAAAGTTGTTCTTTAAGTATCGTTCTAAAGAATTGTGGGCGAGAGACGAAGGCGGGTCAGTTTCTCTCACAATACCTAGCACAAAGCTCACCCCTGGCAAGGCTGAGCACTTGTATGCGTAGAAAACTTTGGTACACTAATGTCTCAAGTACATTTTCTTTCCATGTTCATGTAGATTCCATATAAAATTATGGGGAACTCATGTTAAAGTAAATAGTCGATCCATATGTGAAGGGAGTACATGTATACAAGTAGTACCTTAGTCTTTCCCCCTTCACTGATCTTTGGGACTTAGTTTTTCCCCTTTACTGATCTTTGGGACTTAGTTTTTCCCGTCACTGATCTTTGGGACTTAGTTTTTCCCCTTTACTGATCTTTGGGACAGTTTTTCCCCTTACTGATCTTTGGGACTTGTTAAAACTTATTTTAATCAAATACTCATGAGAATTCCTTCAACCTTATCATTTTGATATACAGGTGGCTTATATACACCCTCGGGTAAGGGGGGAATATTCATAATCGGAGTACAGAAAGAATGAGCTCTTAAAATTTAGAAAAATTGTGTACACAATGACATCAAATAATGTGAATACCGAGTGACAAATTATATATACACGGAAAAGGAGAATTGGAACATAACATATATCAGATTATCATTTGTATTATAATCTAATGGCTTAAAATGCAATGGGAGAGATTAACACATAACAACCCCAGAATTAGATGAAACTCTGATACAGTGATTTATGGAGCGTATATTGCTAATAACTATAATGACCGGCTTGCAGAGGATTATTTACAGACAAGGGGCGGCAGTAAAACCATTAGATGCCCGGAGGTATACCAATTACCGATACAAATAGATCAACGAGATAAGAAGGATAAATTTCGTAAGGTAAACAAGTTATATAACATTTCACATTTCACGAATTTCAGAAAATAGTTCCAGGCATAATCATGGATTAACTCTTATGAAGACAGAACAGTAAGAAAACCTGCACTGTATTTGCTTCAGTGGATATTAAGATCATTCATGGCTCACTCTACTAATGCTTTACAGAGTTTGGAAATATTTTTATTCAGCTACCTATTCACGCTTCAAATTCAAGAAGTCTGAGCATATAAACAAATCTAACTCCTAAGGTTTTATTGCTAGTAAACGTCGAATCTGTCTAAAAAAATGTTTGCCAGCCGCCAGCACCCTCCGGACGAAAAGAAACAAAAAACGTTTAATAGAATGCATCAACTGACAAGTCAAAAAACCAAATAAACCTCAACTGATGATTCATGTAATAAAATATGGGTATCTAAAGACCCAAATGTCTAATGATTGTGCAGAGGGTATTATCTTAAGCGAACTGTTGAAAGATTAAAAGAATGGGCATCTAAATACTGACTAAGTTGTACACTCACCCAAGAAACTTCAAACATTGATAATTGATAGTTCATGTAATAAGATCTAGGGCGACAAAACCCAAAAAACCCCAATTTAAAATGATTAATTCATAGTTATATTTTAAAACTTGTTACAGATCAAAGAATGGATATAAAAATATTTTGGTAATTGTTCTTTGTTCACTCATCTGCTAGTACTCTCTCTCTCTCTCTCTCTCTCTCTCTCTATCAGATTCAGCTAACCAAAAATCGTATTGAAGAAACAATATGTCTGTATGTAAAGGTGATTATTCTGATGTTACCTCATAGAATAAGATGTATGCCTCACACCGAAGGACCGTATCAAGGGAAACCTCGCTCACATATCCATCACTCACATGATACCACACAGATCCGCAGTTTTCTTTATCGGCCTTTCCGCTGCTCCGTTTATTTCCTCTCACATATGCAACATAGTGTCCCCCTCTCATGGATCCCGAATGCTCCACAACCCCCAGCAGCCGGTAACCATACTTCTCTCTATCTATGCACCTGTAAAAGCACAAGAAAAAAACAAAGAAAACGAAACCAGACATATGCAAGTTATTGACACATCTATTGAATTTCAGGCACAATTATGTATTATATGCCAAGCATTTATCTCTCCTAGATCTTAAATTTAAATTCATTACCGAACTACGCAAAAACATCTTAATGCACTGTAAATCATCACAAATAATTTTATAAATACATAATTTCAAACGCGGTCATCTAGACAACTGGAATACAGAAAGCAATTGGAAAACAAAGAAAGAGCATAAGTGATATGACACAAGTACAACTGAGAACAAGTGATGC
Source organism: Datisca glomerata (assembly GCA_003255025.1). Lineage (NCBI taxonomy): Eukaryota > Viridiplantae > Streptophyta > Magnoliopsida > Cucurbitales > Datiscaceae > Datisca > Datisca glomerata. The sequence goes on along the minus strand of QANY01013229.1, from coordinate 508,121 downwards.
TTCGAATAACTTGGGAGAATACGCTAACTAAAGAGGTTCTTGAGTTATGTCATTTCTCAGCTTATGAAGTACGTGCTTTTCCGATATAAAATGTCATCAATAGATGTTACAGTACAGGAAGTGTTGATCTAAAAAGAAATCAGAAATTTAAAAAGCAGCAGGCTGCTCTAAATCTAGTACACAGTACCAAAGTAATAGTCTGAAATTTTTGAAAATGTACCTGGGATCCATATATGGTTTGAGATCAATCACTTCCCTAAAACTGACATGTCCATTCAGTTTAGTATAGCGGCCACGGGCATCAGGACTGAACCTTTTAATATGGATGGTCAACACGGGTGGGGCCTTATGAATGAGGAACCTTTTTCGTGCATCTCTTTTAACCTTTACAGTTCTTGAATCCATCTCCTCGTCCTCACTTTCCTCTGATTTGTCATGTCCAGCCAACGTCTGGGAGTTCTGATCATCAAAACTCTTGTGACTGATAATCCCAACTGTTGCTTCTTCGCAACACGAAATAACAGAATTCATGTCTGTTAGGCCATTCACTGTTTTTCCACAATTTTGATCTGTGAAGTCACTTCTTTCCATATGTGCAACTAAGCCTTTACTGGGATTACAAACTGAACCACCTTTAGCATACCCATTACTTTGAATTTCAACTTCAACAGAAGAGGACTTGCTACCGGAGCACAGAGGCTCACCTTGCCTCCCAGCCTGAACTCCATGTGTTTCTAGTCTGGATGCTGCTTTTGGCTCTTTGTCCTTTGCTTTCAACCTTCGTTGTTGCAACTTTTTCAAGCACATCTCACAATTATAACCATTTTCACCGGAGAGAAGTTCTGGGTTTGTGAAATAAACCAGACAACTCTCAACAGAAACCGGAGAACTCGTATTATCAACTTCATCAGGATCAGATTCACTGCTATTTCTTCCTATAAAACCACTTTCTGTAACATCATTACTAGACGAGGGCCTTGCGATGGGCCCCACTGTAATCTCAGGTTCATTGAATAAGTCGCCAAAACCATCAAAATTATCTTGATTGCAGCCCAAATTTGACGAGGAAGCTTGATCCTCTCCTCGCACTTCATCATAAGAGGTACTTTCTTCGTTATAAGGAAGCAACAAGACTACAGAACCTTGAACCTGTAAAGGAACTTCATCTTCCCAACCATCCACGGGAGAATAATCCGGTTTCAGATCTGGCCCCATAGCATGTGAGAAAGCCTGAGTGCTCCATTGGGAGCTACTTTGTAATGAAGCATCAGTCATAAAGTTCTCCTTGTTTTCCGAATCTTGAATGATTGAAATATCATTAGTCTGTGAAGTCAAATCCTGTGCATCTGCTAGAGGTTCCGGTCCTAAGTAATCCAACCATGACAAACCATCCGGTGCTTGTTCTGCAGTATCCTCATGAACTAATTCCGTATTAGATTCTTCAACAGCAGAAAAGTCTGCGGAAGCAAAAGCTCTATCTGTGCCTACAGAAGTTGAACAGACGGAACTACTCTGTGTTTGAAGAGCAAGCTCATTGCTTGCCAATTGGAATGAACCACTTTGAGCTGGTTTAACACCTGCAACTTTGTCAACTTTAGGCAAAGTCCTTACATCTCTCTTGGGAGGCAGTTTCGTTTTCTTCGCTCGGGAAATTGGCTTTTTCTTTAGAGGTTTCTTTGTTGGTACTGGAAGAGAGAGGTCTAGAAATGGTTCATAAACTGTTGACGAGTGTCCACATTCCATACAACAAACAGTGCTTGATATTTGCCCTCCAAATAATTCATCCATAAACGTAGGACAAGGATTTGCAGAAATTGCTTCTCCTTTAGAAGATTTTATTTTATTCGCCCCCAATTCTTCAGAAGACAATCCATCAAGAAAGCAACGCAGCAGTTCATGACTGTCGTGTTGTTCATATCCCTTAAACTGTGGAGCTTTTGAAGCAATGCACCCAAAAACTGACCTTGGATTTACCACACCTTTCGTTCGAACCTCAGTTCTTACTTCAATAATGAGCTTTTTTAAAGCAACAGTAAGAGGTCCAATGGATGCTTCCAAATTAAAAAAGTAATCCCTCAATCTATCAATAGCTAAAAGATTTTGTAAAATTGAATTAAAGAAGCAAGTATTACCAAGATTAATCAAGCCTCTTACTACATAATTGTCGCTTCCATCTGAATCATCCAATACAGTATTCTCTGATTTACCTTCAGTTAAAACAGTTTCACCCCCAAACCAAATATCCCCCACCTCCACTGAAGATCCTTCTACCGAATGCCCTTTAATGGCTTTGACCACTTCAGATAAGAAAACTCTGCGTTCACCATTCTCTTCTTCTATCTTCACAACTGGAATTAGAGTATTGCAAAAGAAGCACCACCGAAGCTGAGGCTTTTCAAACTGGATTACTAATGAATGACGAGTTTGCCTGACGTGCCTAATTGCGTGATTCTGAGGGTTTGTGGGAAGCCCAATACCTCCACAGGCATAATGCCCACACTGCAAACATATCCAAATGGCTTTGTAGTCAGATTTTGACTCGCCCGAAGAACCTGCTTTCTTCTTGCCATGTTTAGCCCTTCCCTTACTCCCCCTCTTATCAGCAGCTCCTTCATGACAATCTTCACACCTTACAGGATCTGAAGACTTAATTTTAGCTAATACTTTATCCAAATCTACGCACGTATCAAGATGTGAACATGGTTTTCTCCCTTCCACAGCCGAAACTCCATCTTCAACAACCTTGGCAATGGGATTGCTTTGTTGGGGAACCTTTTGAGTAGAATGCGTTGCTACTTGCTTCTCCTTTAGAGGACCACGGTTCTTCTTCTTAACTTTTTTTCCCATTAATCCCTAAAACGAATTTCAAAAACTAATAAACACCGAGAATATAATAAGCAACAAGCAATAAGATACCTAAAGAAGGAGAATCCGAAGGCGACAAACACAGTCAGTAATGAAGCTAGTGCCGCAACGAAAATCCCATCAAAGAACCTATATCGTGAAAAAGTGAAACTATATAGTCTATTTATAAGAACAACCAAGACAATATTTCGATTAGGAAACTACATACGGGAGATTCTACGCAATCATAAAAGTGAAGCTTTAAGATTAATCTAGCACAAAAACTAGGGATTTAGAAAACAAACGAAAACAAATCTGAAATTTACCAACTACTATGGAGCAGGAGGATCAGAACTGCTGTGAGAATCTTCCAAACAAATCTACTATTTACATAACCGATAAAATAAATGCTCAAGCTTGAGTACTAGATATAGAAGGTGAATAATGAACATGGAGCAAGCGAGAGAGAGAGAGAGAGAGAGAGAGAGAGAGAGAGAGAGAGAGAGAGAGAGAGAGCAGTTTGAGGGTTTGGCAGACCCTCTTCTACTGCTTCACAAACAAAAAGAGGAGGGATGATAATGAAAAAGAACAGTGGCAACTTTGGGAATTACCGAGGGAGATAGAGAGACTGAGTGAGATCAATGGTTGGGGTAAAACTGTTGGAATAGAATCCTTCTTCAGACTGATCAGATGATAATCTCTTTGTAAATCAATAATTCTAGATTCATATTTATTTTTATCGCATTTACCTAAGTGATACATTAATTATTTCCTAATTAATATTTAGATTATAATAATTTTATCATATGATATATCTATCTATTTTATATTAGTAATCTATTTTAATATATTTATATTTATCTCAATACTACATTAAAATTAAATTGAAATCAAAAGGAGCTTAAATATGATAAAGTTTTGATCTCTCAAACAACATTTAAATATAGGATAAAGCAATATTTTCTCATTAATTGTGTTATATAATGAAGTTACATCAATAAATTGGAAAAATAAATGTCGATGTTTTTTTATTAGAGTCATTCCATGAAAACTTCTAATTGCAAAGACCAACTAGCGTTTATTTGTACTAAAAATTATCTGAAAAGAAAAAGAAAACAAGATTTATCTAGAGAAACAATTGACATTTACATGCATGGAGCTTTATTATATGGTTGGATAATTTCATTTTTAAGTTTGAGGCAGTATTATATACATATATAAGTTGAGTATGAACACTTGAAACTATATCAAGTATCTTCCCCAACATTGTTCCATATATTATAATGGTTTAATTAAACAAGACAACTAATTACTAAAATAATTTAGATGATAAGGAAAAAAGTATGTAACTAATTAATAACTTATTTTATAGTTACACCTTATTTATTGGTATTACAATTTAATGAATTGTATTGGCATACAATTTAATGAATGAACTTTTTTTTCTTAACATACAATTAGATTAGCATATGGATTTTGTAGAGCACATAACGAAGTGTGTTTATACATGAATTTTTTACCCTAGACATACCCGTTAGGTCCATCCGCACTGGTCGAACCCATGTGATTATTTATCCGTAACCGTCAAGTCAAGTGACAAGACTTGGATTGACTCTTACCGCATTGGGAATGAATTGGAAGCATGCGACTTTATACGATTAGGATGAGGCTCGTCGTGTCGATCCGCCGTCATGACCTCTTCAGTAAGCTTTGGATGTGTCGTCCTCCCATTGAGGACGAACCTAGGAATATGTGACATCGTCCTCTACATTGACATCTACTTATAAAATAGGGTTTACCCCTCATTTTCTATATAAATGTGCTTAACACTCTTATTGAATGGGTTGGATATTTGGACATTATACACACACGTTTGGAGGCTCTCTTTCCCTCTCCCTCTCCTTCGCAACCCGACGGTTGTCACCGTCTAGGCCGTTAAAAATGCTCATCATTCCCTCCATGCTAGACCTCCACATTCCCAAAGGCTCTCCGATAATTAGACCACTCTCCATTCCTGACCCGATCTGGTTCAGGATTCATCCTCGAAATAATGACACTCCACTGGGGAGTGGTCTGTTGGAAGAGAGCCGAAGGAATCTGGAAGAGTTTACAAGGAAAAAGGGATTAACAATGAAGGAGAAAAAAGTTTCAGATCTGGATTTTTTTTTTTGTTTTGAACTATAAAAAATCAGAGCTGGATAATAATATTCAAGATTTCAATAACGGATCTAGAAATTCGAGAAGATGAAGAAGAAAAATGGAGGAATACCCGGAAGAGCTGCGTGCTAGAGTTGTGAGGCTGAGAATTTACAGATCTGAAAATTCTTAAGAGGAAAACCACCCAGGTCAATAATAGCTCAGCCACCGGACTTGAAAGGAAAGCCGTGGCTACCCTCGGATTTGATGGAAAACCGAATATAGAACATTAGATCTACACAAAACGAAGTATTTTCAGATTTCAAAACACCCATAAAATGGTTCAGACGAGGTTTTTCGTCAATTTAGAGCCGTTTATAGTAAAAAAAGGCCGCCGGAGATGGCCGCACGTGCCCTACACGCCGTCACCGGCGACAGCTTCGTTCTTACCCAATTTCAGTTACCGGGTTGACCTACCCGGACCATTCAACTATCGAGTCAACAGCAGGCCAGCCCGCGCATCGTCCAGCGAAGCCCAATGCACGTGGCCTAGAGGATGTGCTCTTGACCCGACTAGCGCCTCGTCCACCACTCTCAGGCACAACCCACAAGAAGACCCGCGACTCGATCCGCACCCCTAGGCGCGACCCGCGAACTCCTTGGCCCACAGCCTATGGGCCAACTCTCTATTTCCAGCAGCCCAACACCTGGCTGTTGGTCCTTTAAAGAGCCAGCACATGATTTTCCACAAGCCCAACACTCTCAATACCTTTAAGGTCCAAAGAAACATGGTTCATTGTCCGTTTATGGGATGACGCTTGAAAAATTCAGCCACAGTTATATTACCGAGTCTCAATTGCACGGGTCACCGCGATGTATGCAAGCTAAGTATTTATTTTTAAATTATTTCTTCATCTTTAAATACATATTTAATTCGCTCAAAAGAAAATTTGATGATTGCATGAACTTATCATATAGTGTCTTAAAGAATATATTTGCACAATTGTTCAAGCATATTAAATAATTAATAGAAATTGATTCTACGTTAATTATGTCGAGCATAATTAATTAGTTCTCCATGTTCAAAATTTATCATGCTCTAATGTAATTATAGAAATTACATTTAACATGTTTAGATCATCCATCTTGAATAATTTGATAACTTGACCCTATTGTGGATAATATGAGATTATTATCAATGTTATAAACCATACAAATCGAATTGATTTCTTGATAATAATTTGATATGCATCGGCCAAGTATGTTTAAATATTAATTAAACAATATCAAACTCATGTCAATCTTTTATGATAAATATAATGTTTAATTGATTCTTGTGCATTATCAATATTTTGGTACGCTATCATTTTTATCAACACTTTGTGCTTTATCCATATTTCAATAATCCAAATGAATTATCAAAACTAAAATGCTTTACGCATTTTATCTATCGAAAGCATGTTCACAGTTTGATGCCTTAAAGAGCTTATACTTGATTCGGCTAGTTTTATGGCACAATCTCTTTATTAGAAGGACTAAAAAATAGCTTGAACTCATCTCTTCATTCATATGCGTGCTTAACTACCTATAATTCATTGGAGTAATACTCCCATGCATATACGATTCTCTTTATGCGAGTTAAATATGCTTCTAGATTGTATTAAATTTACAGGTCGAGCATGTTTATATAAGAGAAAAAAACATACATGCTTTTATTCTTTAATCTCTCTTATTACTTTACATCTTTGATTAACACATTTTATATCATATACATGTTAAAATTCATTCGATTTGACATTCATTTCAAGAGTTTGGCACTTGTCACGTCTAATTCACTCTGTCATCATGGACATATATTTTCCTTCACATATGAGGACTTTTCGGATAGAACAAATTATGAGGATTTATTGACTTGTTTATCATTTGATCATGAAAATTATAGATTTATTCATCTTACACGTCAACTCTCCAAAGGGATTTTTGGATTTATTAATCAAGTTATCACAGAGATTTCTAGACTTATTATTGAGCTCATCATGGAGATATACAAATTATCCACTAACTTATTATAGATATTAGAGATTTATGAATCAACTTATTATGCGGGTTTCTTAACTGATTATCTGACTCATCTTGAGGGGATTGCTGGACTTATCATCTGACCTATTATGGGTATTCATGGATTTATCAACCCAATTATTGTAAGTATTTATGGAATTAATTATTATTTACATTATCTCATGATCTCTGCCAAATGAATCTGAATCACGCCTAATGGGGGCTCTAATGTGCATATGAGGAATTCTAGATATATATTTGCTATTCTATATTTGCCCACAATCTTTACGTCATTATCGAATTTCATCATGACAGAGAAAATGGTGTATATTTCTTTGAGATTTGAAATGAGGGGAATATATCAATATATGCACATTCCCTGTGACGTATTCTATACTATTGTTTCTGTTTGGAAGATTTGCTCTCATAACCAGTTTTTCGTTTATTGGGAGATTCTCCTTCTGAACAATAATCGTGACAACAAGAATAAGGACATGTTTTCTGTGAGAAATTTATGATTGGTTCTGGACATCCATGGTAACTGGAAATAACCATGTCTGGTGCCTCGAGCAGAGTATTTCAGGTCAATCGTTGCCTCGGTGACAATAAAATCCTTAACAGGCGGTTGATGATTCACCGTAAAGTGCACCCGAGGTAACAACAAAATTAACACAAGGGGTGACTTGGTACCATTGAGTAAAAATTACTGCTAAGTGCATATGAGGCAACTACAAAATTATCATGAGGGGTGACTTAGGACTATTGAGTAAAAATCACCACTAAGTGTACCTATTATAGATAGCTTAGGATTTTTGACAAGTAAAAAAATGCTATTAAGCACACTCAAGGTGATGAAAAACTTGTCCTGAGGGATGACTTAGAACTGAAATATGTTTAACATCGTAATTTTTACTATGACTTTTGTAGTAATCAAAATGAACCAAAAAATTATGATGTGTCCGTTATTCTGGAACGCGTTTAAGACGTTTCAGTGAAGATTGTTCCTGAAACACATTTAAGACGTTTCAGTAAAGATTGTTCCCGAAACGCGTTTAAAGACGTTTCAGTGAAGATTGTTCCTGAAACACACTTAAGATGTTTCAGCGAAGTTTATTGCTGAAATGCGTTTAAGACGTTTCAGCGAAGCTTGTTCCTTAAACACATTTAAGACATTTCAGCCAAGATTATTCTTGAAATGAATTTAAGACGTTTCACCAAAGATTGAACCTGAAACACGTTTAAGATGTTTTAGTCAAGATTGTTCCTGAAACGCATTTAAGATGTTTTAGCAAAGATTGTTCCTGAAACACGTTCTAAGATGTTTCAGCAAAGATTGTTCCTAAAATGCGTTTAAGACGTTTCAGCAAAGTTCATTCCTGAAACGCGTTTAAGACATTTCAGCAAAGTTGTTCTTGAAATGAATTTAAAATGTTTCAGCAAAGATTGTTCCTGAAACGCGTTTAAGACGTTTCAACGAAGCTAGTTCCTGTAACGCTTTCAAGACCTTTTAGCAAAGTTAGTTCTTGTAGCCCATTTAAGAGATTTCAACAAAGGTTTTTCTTGAAATGCAATTAAGATGTTTCGGCAAAAATTATTCCTGGAATGCATATAAGACGTTTCAGCAAAGATTGTTCCTTCTGAACAATAATCGTGACAATAAGAATAAGGACATGTTTTCTGTGAGAATTTTATTGTCCATAGTTGCATTATCATTGTGAAAAGGGCTTTCAGCCACCTCTAACTATGTCAGTAATACCACGTAGAGAAAATGTTTTTATGATTGGTTTTGGACACCTATGGTAACAGGAAATAACCATGTCTGGTGCCTCGAGCAGAGTATTTCAGGTCAATCGTTGCCTCGGTGACAATAAGATCCTTAACAAGCGGTTGATGATTCACCGCAAAGTGCACCCGAGGTAATAAAAAAACTACCACAAGGGTTGACTTAGTATCGTTGAGTAAAAATTACCGCTAAGTGCATCTGAGGCAACGACAAAATTACCATGAGGGGTGACTTAGGACTATTGAGTAAAAATCACCACTAAGTGTTCCTATTATAGATAGCTTAGGATTATTGACAAGAAAAAAAATTACTATTAAGCACACTCAAGGTGATGAAATTTTTTTCCTTTTGTGATGACTTAGAATTGAAATATGATTAACATCGTAATTTTTACTATGACTTTTGTAGTAATCAAAATGAACCAAAAAATTATGATGGGTCCGTTATTCTGGAACGCATTTAATACGTTTCAGCAAAGATTGTTCCTGAAATGCATTTAAGACGTTTCAGTAAAGATTGTTCCCGAAACGCGTTTAGAGACGTTTCAGTGAAGATTATTCCTGAAACACATTTAAGATGTCTCAGCGAAGTTTATTCCTAAAATGCGTTTAAGACGTTTTAGCTAAGCTTGTTCCTTAAACGCATTTAAGACGTTTCGTCCAAGATTGTTCTTGAAATGAGTTTAAGACTTTTCACCAAAGATTGAACCTGAAATACGTTTAAGATATTTTAGCAAAAATTGTTCCTGAAACGCACTTAAGACGTTTCAGCAAAGATTGTTCTTAAAACACGTTTTAGCAAAGATTGTTCCTGAAACGCATTTAAGACGTTTAAGCAAAGATTGTTCCTGAAACGCATTTAAGACGTTTCAGCAAAGGTTGTTCCTGAAACGCGTTCTAAGATTTTTCAGCGAAGATTGTTCCTGAAAATCGTTTAAGACGCTTCAGCAAAGTTTATTCCTGAAACGCGTTTAAGACAGTTCAGCAAAGTTGTTCCTGAAATGAATTTAAAACATTTCAACAAAGATTGTTCCTGAAACGCGTTTAAGACGTTTCAGCGAAGCTAGTTCCTGTAACGCTTTCAAGACCTTTTAGCAAAGTTAGTTCTTGTAGCCCATCTAAGAGATTTCAACAAAGGCTATTCTTGAATTGCAATTAAGATGTTTCAGCAAAGATTGTTCCTAGAATGCATATAAGATGTTTCAGCAAAGATTGTTCCTGAAACGCGTTTAAGATGTTTAAGCAAAGATTTCTCCTGAAATGCGTTTAAGACGTTTTGGCAGAAATCATTCATGTAAGGTGTTTAAGACGTTTTCGTAAAGTTTATTCTTGAAACACACTTAAGATGTTTCAGCAGAGTACATCCCTGGGATGTGCCTAATGCGCTCAAGTAAAGTTTGTCCCTGAAATGCTATGAAGACATTTCAGCAAAGGTAGTTAGGTAGAACTTAACCGTCGTGCGAAACCTTTCAAAGGGGAACTTGGCCGCCAAACGTGTTTGAAATATACCCATTCGTACTTCAAATTTTTATCATGCTTCGTTATCATGCATCTCTACTTCGCACGTACATCGCTCTTACACGCGACTTTTACCATAAACACATCCATAATAAATACCCAAGTTAGATACAATCCATATGACTAAAGCCACATTCCACGGCAATGGGCACATATATGTGTGTGTGTGTGTGTGCGTGCGCGTGCGCGTGTGTGTGCGCCTTCTTGAGCAATGTCGTGCAGGTTCCTACGCATATGCGCTATCACAAGTCGAATCGTCTAAAGATGACACTTCAGCATGTTTACTTCCCGCAAAGAAATTTCTTGACGAACTCTGCCATGATTAGATTTCTCTTGGATAATATGTTGCCTTGATGTAATGTTGCGTTGGTTAAACTCCTCTCTGGTGAGTTTATCTTGACTAATTCTCTCGTATCATTAATATTGGAAAGCGATGGCAATGACTCTGATGAATTATCTCTAGTAATGGTAAATATGAATGTATCGTTAAGACGTTTGTCATATATGACCATGATATAGTTAAAGAATGTTGTTTGACTATGTTATCTTGTTATGATACATTGACATCTGAACACACATTGTGAACATTCATATGATATAAATCTTATAATATATATTCAATTGTGCTAACCTTGAATATAAGGTTATGCATTACTAGTGTGTGTATATATTTTCAGCCAGTCATTTTTCAGTGAACATCGCCATGATCAGACTTTTTATTGAGTGAAGCTCGCCGTAGTCAACTACTTCTTGCATCTCTGATTGAAGGCTAAATGCAAGCAATTGATATATCATCACATCCAACTAGGGGCTATAGTAATGAAGATGACCTTGCATGACTGATTTGATGAAGAAACATTCGTCATCAGAATTGAACATCTCACAATTCAGTGACTCATCAAGTAAGATTATAACACACACCGAGACTATGTACAAGTTTAAGTGCTACACATTTGAACTTGCACATGGGATACTGTTTATACATGAATTTTCTACCTTGGACATACTCATGGGTCCACCCGCACTGGTCGAACCCCTGCTTATTTACCAGTAACCATCAAGTCAAGTGACAAGACTTGGATGAACTCATACCACATTGGGAATGAATTGGAAGCATACGACTTAGTAGGATTAGGATGAAGTTCGTCGTGTCAGTCCGCCGTCATGAACTCCTCAGTATACTTTAGATGCGTCGTCGTCTCGTTGAGGATGGACCTAAAAACATGTGGCAGCGTCCTATATGTCGGCCTCCACTTACACTTGGCAATCGTTGATTGACCAATCATAAAATAGGGTTGACCCCTTACTTTCTATATAATATGCTTAACACTCCTATTGAAGGGGTTGAATATTTGGACATTATACGCACACATTTAGGGTGCTCTCTCTCTCCCTCTCCTTGGCAACCTTACGGAGGTGCGTTTGCTGGCGGTTGTCACCGTCTAGGCCGTTAAGGATGCTCATCATTCTCTCCGTGCTAGTCCTTCACAATCTCAATGGTTCTCCGATAACTAGATCACTCTCCATTCATCACCTGATCCGGTTCAGAATTCATCCTCAAAACAAAGTGATGACAATTTCTATTATATTTTATCAACCAATCGTTTCTGTTACTAAAATATGATGAATTAACCATTTTTATTTTATAATTAATTATTATATTATATTATATATAAAAAGTATAACAACTTATATATAAATATTAATGAGTTAAGTTATGATAAATTAAAATTACTCAATTAATAATGAGTTATTAAATATTTTAAACGATGAAAAGACATGAAGACAAAAGACTAGATGACTAAAATGTTATAGCTTTATATAAACTAAGTTTTCCTATAAATATATAGGAGAATTGAAAAAATGATCAATTTTTTAATTCAAATTATAAAAATGTTAAATTTTTTAGCTCAAAGTGTAAAAATGTTTGGAAAATGTTTTTATTGTAAAAATGACCAGAATACTGTGTATAATGTATTGTATTTACACCTATGTAAAATTCGGTAAAAAAGTATTTACTTAAGCCGATTTTATAGTTTAAGCTGGAAAGTTGACGTTTCTGTCATTTTTCATAAATATAATCTATTGTCAAACTCTACAACACGCAACACCATCTTCAAGCTTTCAAATCTTTGAACATGAATTCAGTTTTGTTTTCCAAACTCTTATTTTCCTTCAGTTTTGATTACTTTTCAGGTTAATTCTACATGTAATTCTCAATTTATTTTAAGAGTGATAACATAACACTACTTATTTTTATAAATTTAATTTTCCTTTAATCGAGTGTCACTTCACATCGTAAAATCATGCAATTAATTTGAATAGATATATATATATATATATATATATATTCATTTTTTGGCTATAATGTCGTTTAATTTCAGTTTTCTTAAATAAAGAATTTGTTTTCTATAAGAACAAGTTTTTCGCATCTTATTAAAATCAAGAGATTAATTTTGCTCAAGCTTTGTAACAAGATGCTGGAAATTAAGAGACACAAATTTTTAGCAAGATAATATAACTAGACAAAGAAATTATCATCAAGTTTTTTAATAAAAAACTTTCAATATTGATATCTACTTTAATTTTGAAATAATATTTTTAGTTAAACTAATTTATTTTTATTTTCTCAATCTCATGCATGGCATGAGCATTTTACTACTATCTATTCTACAAGTAAAATTTTACATGACATGTGCCAATATCTAGACTGAAAACTTCATCGAAGAGAAGATAGAGCGAGAATCGCAGGATCAACCAGACGGTTATGAAGAATAGACCAATCAGATGAAAGTACATGGATTGCTGATGTGGCGATTTAAAGAGAAGCTAATCAAGACCATTAGATCGATCAAACGATCAAAATTTACTTAGGTTGTTAATGTTGATAAACTGGATCTCAGAAAAATATTCTGTTGATCATATTTTTAGATAGAATTAGATAAACTGTATCAAATTATGTGAAAATCTATAAATAGAGGCAAGATGAACTCCGAACAGGAAAGAATAACTTTCAACCCCCATTAGCCTTGTAAACCTTTATCCATAATGAAATACTATCAAAATCTCCCCGTGGTTTTTCTTCCCTTTAAGGGTTTTGCACGTAAATCATGACGTATTTATTCTCTCATTCCCTCTCTAAATTATTCTCTATATTTTCATATTTTGATGTAAGAAATTCACTACCGATTATCAAAGACGGCGAATTTTTTCCTCTACATTTGATGCTTTCATTGAGAGCTGAGAGAATAACTCAAGAAATCCCTTCCCAAAATGCTCAAAACTAAATCAAATGCCCCCTCAACAACGTAAGCAGAAGAAGAAACGGAAGCGGAAGTGGAAACGAAAGAAAAAGTGGAAACGGAAGCCGAACCAGAAGCATGAACGGAAAAGACAGCATGACAAAAACTCAAAACAGAAGCAGAAATGAAAATGACTATGGAACCAAAAACAGAAGCGAAGAGCGGAGAATAATGCAATTATTTGTATCAACATTATTTAATATCTCCGGAAAGAACGAGTTTCAAGATTCGGATGTAGACATCATAGCTCGGATCTGTATACCTTCTCAAAATCAAAATTGTGAGATTTGATCCATGAGCGTTCAAAGCTTTCACAAAAAGAAAATCCAGAAAATGAATTAGTTCAACCTCATTCAAAATTCAACTACGGCAATGCTACCACTTTCAAACGCACATGTCGTCTTATGCAAACATATGAAAGACATCAAATTACAAGCTAATATTTGTTTTTAAATGATTGCTTTGCCTCTAAATACATATAAATCCTCCAAAAAAATTGAATAATTGCATGAGCATATCGTACAATGTCTTGAGAAAAATATTTACACAGTAGTTCAAGTATATTAAATTAGAAGAAATTAATTCTACGCTAATTATGTAGGACATAATTAATTAGCTCTCCGTGTTAAATTTTATCATACTTTGATGTAATTATAAAAATTATATTTATCCTGTTTAGGTATTTTGTTTTGAGAAAATTCATAGTTTGACCATATTATGGATAACATGAAATGTTGTAAATGGTATTCAAATTGATTTGATGCACGAATTGCATAAGGAATGAATTTTTGAATTTTCAATTTAAGCTTTTCTAAAGCTATAAAAAAATTCTTTTAATGGTTGATGAGCGAAAATATAAGCTTTGATATGCGTATTTTATGGAGACTAGCTCTTTCCTATTCTATATGCCAAAGTGTAGGAAAATAAAAGATGAAGAAACGATGAAAATGGAGACGTCCTGACTGCGGGAACAAAGACATCATGGTGATATAAATGGAAATGTCATGATGACATAAATGGAAAAGGCATGGCGACATGAATGGAAAATGTTATGGCAACAGGAACGGGAAATGTTGAGAAAGCGTTATGGTAACGAGAAAGGGAAACATTGAGAACGAGAAACATTGTGGCAACAAGAATGTAAAATGTTGAGAACGGGAAACGTTGTGGCAACAGGAACATGAAATGTGTGGCAACAAGAACGAGAAACGTTATGGCAACAAGAATGAGAAACGTTGAGAATGGGAAATGTTGCGAACGAAAAATGTTATGGCAACGGGAACGAGAAATGTTGAGAACTGGAAACGTTGTGACAATAGGGATGGAAAACGTTGAGAATAGGAAATGTTATGGCAAAAGTAATGGGAAACGTTATGGCAACGGTAAGGGAAACGTTATGGCAACGGTAATGGAAACGTCATGGCAATGAGAATGAAAATGTCAACGGGTATGACACTGGAAACGGAAACAAATTGGAAGCCGAAACGAAAATGACATGGCAACGGAATTGTAAGTGAAAAAGGGGAAATAAGATATGAACAAGCAATAAAACGTAAATGATGACTCGCAGAGTAATTTCACAAACCGAAACCAAGAAAGAACGTGCATAAAAGGAAAGCGGAAAAATAAATGACGAGGAGCGGTCAATGAAATTAAGAACTTGCAAACGACAAAAGCATATTGAACTCAAAGCTAAGATGGTATTTGACGTACAACCCATTACATATCAATCAGATTCAGCTTTTAAACTATACTGAATGAAAAAGTTCTACATATAAAATCATAAATCATTCAAAAGGTACGGAAACCATATTCTTGGAGAATTTTACAGAATTCAATTTGGAGTTCCTGATCAAAAGTTATGATAGTTTTACTACATATTGTTCAGAAAAGAAGATTACGCATGATAGTAAATTTAGAAAATTATACTGTATCAATTTATGGGAGCTGGTTACATGGAGAATAATATATTATTAAAAAGATATGGAAGTCTACTTCTTGAAAAATTTTACAGAATCAATTTTGGAGCTGACAACAAAATGTTATGACGATTTTTGTAAAGGCAGTTCGAGAAAGTAGAATATGCAGAATGATCGACTTCAGAAATTAAACTGAATTTACTGGGAGTCAACTACATCACAAATCTTATATTATCAGAAAAATACATAAGTCTACTTCTCAGCAAATGTTACGAATTCAGTTTGGAGATTCTGATCCATAGGTATTAAAATTCTCATGGAGGACGTTCAAGAAAGAAGCCTGTGCAGAACTGTCAGCTTCATTTATTAAACTTCACCAACACATTTATAAAACTTCATTAACACATTTATACTTATGTGACAAATCATACATCGCTACAAAGCTACGAAAGCCAGCTTTTCAAAAGTCTTTACGGAAGGAGATTCGAGCTTCTAGAAGAAAGTTACGGTATACTGTTTCCTATTCATTTAACTAAAATATTATATATGGTGTTGTTCAACATTCTTGTCGCAAATATTTGTGTACAGGAAGAAGAAAAAGAAAAGAAAATAGGAGAAACTCTAGCAAGAGCCCGTTGGGAAATTTAGGGCCCCTAAGCTTTGTGAAAAGCTTATGTCCTTCAGAGTGTCTGCGAACATCAATCTCGGAAGGAAATGGGCCTCTGAGCTCACAAAGAGATTATATCCATGGAAGCTTTTGCTTTCTAAAGGAAATGGAAACGGGCTCCTGAGCTCACTAAGAGTTTATGTCCATAAAAGCTTTTACTTTTTAAAGGAAATGGAAACTGACTCCCGAGCTCACCAATAGCTTATGTCCATGAAAACTTCTGATTTCTAAAGGAAATGGAAATGAGCCCCTGAGCTCACTGAGAGCTTAAGTTCATGAGGAATGATGTCTGCAGCACTACCCTCTAAAGGAAATAAAAAAGGAAGGAAGTTCTTAAAGGAAAACCAAAAAAGAAAGAAGTTTGTAAAGGAAAGATAATTGTAAGGAAGAAAGTCTCAAGATGTCATAATCTTGGAAAGAGTATTTAACACTTAGAAAAATAACCAAAGTGGAGAAAGGAAAAAGTGAAAGTGAAGAAAGGAAAAAGTGAAAATGTTAAATGAAGAAGTGAAAAATGAATAGAGAAAGAATGGAAAGGGAAAGTGAACAAAGAGAGACAAAGTGAGAAGCAAAGTAAGATGAAAGAACGTAGGAAATTTGCAAAGAGTTGAAGAAAAGAAAATTACAAAAACATACAAAAGACTATAGTTGTATCAATAATAGTACCATCCTCAACCGGGAGGTTAACAATGACCTGTCTAAATAGCAACTTGAAAATTATGTTCCAAAAAAATGCTCAAATCAAGTCCTATCAATACCAAAATGAAGCTGCTCTCTAAGTAGAAACGGAGTCATGGTTCTTTATTTGAACTAGTCTCCTTGAAAATAGGTAGTTCATAAGTCCCTCTCAAAACAGAAACAAAGCCATGATTATTTATTTGAACCTAAGTCCTTGAAAATGGGCAGTTTGTAAGTCCTTCTCAAGATAGAAACGGGATAAACTCTCTAAAGAACCTGTAGCAAAGGAAACGAGAGAAACTTTCCAATGAGCCCGTTGTAACGGAAAGGGGAGAAACTCCTTCAATAAGCCTGTAGCGAAGGAAATGAGAGAAACTCTGTCAATAAATGCCAAACATCAAACTCAAACCCCTGTGATGTAATTATGAAATGACACACTCGTTCGTTACTCATTTGAAGAAATTATTATATTATTTTTGTACAACATTATTGTCATAGATCACAACGTACGAGAGAAGGAAAAGAAAAAATGAAGAAAACGGGAAATTTTTTAACAAAGAGCCCACAGTGAAAGGAACAGAATGGCATAACAACAAATGAAGGGAAAATAATCATCATCAACAACAAACTGACAAATAAGTCACTCGACATTCAAAAAGCATATGTAAACAGGAATAGAAGAACATAATGACATAAAGAAAAGAAGAAGCCGTCACTGACAGTCAAAAAGTTTCTTAGAAAATTACATTGCATGTTTTCAAGAAGTGCGTGAGAAGATAAACGGGCATACGTAACTTCAGATCAAGAAAAAATGATCATTACACATCAACAATAAAATTCCATTGAGTGTAATGTGGGTCAATGCACATGAAAATTTTACATGACACTTGGTAAGATCTAGACCGAAGACTACATAAAAAAGAAGATAGAGCGATAATCGTAGGATCAATTAGGCTGTTATGAAGAACAAGCCAATCAAATGAAAATACATGGATTACCGATGTGGCAATCTAAAGAGAAGCTAATCAAGACCATTAGATTGATCAAACGATCAAGATGTACTCAAGTCGTTAATGTTGATAAACTGGATCTCAGAAGAATATTCTGTTGATCCTATTTTTAGATAGAATTAGATAAGTTGTATCAGATTATGTGAACGTCTATAAATAGTGGCAAGATGTAACTCCAAACAGGAGAGAACAACTCTGAACCCTAATTAGCCTCGTAAACTCTTTTTCTATAATGAAATACTATCAAAATCTCCTCGTGATTTTTCTTCAATTTAAAGGTTTTCCACATAAAATCATGACATATTTATTCTCTCATTCCCTCTCTAAATTATTCTCTATATTTTCATATTTTGATGTAAGAAATTCACGACCGATTATTAAAGACGGTGAATTTTTTCCTTTACATCTACAAATCTATAATCTATAATTATATTAAATGTCGCTTGATTTGAGAATCATTTTTAGACCTTTGCCTTTTCTATTAGATTACTTTAAAATAACCTTTTAAAAATTCTAACCTTCCACTTAATGATAATTTATTTTTTCAGTGATAAGTTGGATCCTAAAACTTAACTTCACGCATTGACAATTACTATTTGATACCAAAAGTTTGTTTCTTAACACTGATTTTGATTGCTTTTTTATTAGTCGTGTTTTATTGCAAATATTTATAAATTAGTTTTTCAACCTTGCATTAATTGATAATGGTAGGGTTTACTTCTTCATATATTTCTGCACTTGATATGTTTGATCCAAAATTTTAGGAAAATATTTACTATCGATTCTTGGAAAATAGTGTTTCATTAGATTTTTTTTCCATTGGTCAAGCTAACTATTGCAATAAGAAACAAAGGGTTTGTTTTCATCATACAAACAATGATTTTAAACTTTGATGATCTAGAATCACCATATTTTTAAACGAATATATACCGCTAAAAATCATATTTTAAAACAAATATTCATATCAGTTTAAAAATAATATTATTATCAGCAAGACCATAAGTCTTTATTTGTCAAAAATTGAAATAACTGTAAATACCTTTCATATTTCTCCTTCACTGCATACTAATAAATTAATAATTGATCAATTATAAATACGAATTGAAGATTGGCAGTGCACTCGCTGCCAGTGGTGGGGTGGGAAGAACGATTAATTTTATAGGTTTCTCATATATTTCTTACTTTTCCAATCCCGGAATTCAAATTAGAACTCATATTTTATTATTAGTTTATTAATTAACAGTAAATAATTTTACTAAATCTCATTTCTTTTTGTTCCTGCAAGATCAAAGTTCTTCGAACCATTGTGTCAAATTTTGCAAGAGGGTTGTCCACTTATGATGAACTAGTCGAGTATCGCATATGATACACATTTTTTGACCTATGATGTTTTAATTTGTTTATAAATTTTATCTAGGTTGAGTTATAGAATCATATACATAATCACGAAAAAATAATCAAGAGTCAAATAGAGTCAAATAAATAATTTATAGACAAGGGAATTCACTTAATGTGCTTAATATTAATTTTCTTTCATTAATTTTGAAGTTATACGTGTAATCCATCCATGCCGCCTAAAATACTTAGCTACAGAAATATTGAGTGAATTTGAGACTAATCATTTACTCATAAGTTATCTTTTTATATTTTAGATAATAATCATGCAGGGAAAATGTCTTTATAGGTGATATTTAAACAAAATGGTTGAAAACTCTTCATCAAATTTTATACGTTTGATTTTGAGTTAAAGAATAATGAAATTTAAAAAGGAAGGGACTAAAACTTAGAGTAGGAAAACATAAGAGAGAGGCTCCTAGGGTTTACTCGAAATCCATGCTTCAATGGTGGTTTCTCATCGATTTTGAGTCCTGTTGTTTGGAGTTTGTTTCTTCTAGGTTAGATTTTGAGTTGAAGCATGAATAATAAGGGCAAACATGGGCTGTATGGTGTCAAACATGACATTGGTACCAGTGTCAACGCCTGTGTCAACACTAGAAAGACAAGGATTCGTCCATGGTGGGTCCTCACCGTCATGGTCTTGAGCGTCCACGTAAGATTCCTGTGGAAAATTCAATGGGCATTAATTCTCCCATTCAAGATTTAGAAAAAAAGAGCTAAGGGTTGCACAAATCATTCTGTTTCGAGTAACCCCTCTCCTTCAAGCAAGTCTACTACGTTTGTGGGGAATTTCGAGGAAGAAGATGAATTCCCTCATCTGTTCTCGCCAACGAAATTACCCAAGTCACCAGAGGAGGTCATAAAAGCTAATTCCATTTACCAAAACATTGCCTCTGATTCGAAGGACACCGAACTTCTGAACTTGCATGAGAATGAACACGACAATGTCATTCCCTATGATTCGATCGAAAATGCAAATGAAAAGGAACTTAAAGATGATGCTAAGCCTAAATGGGTAGACAGAGTCAGACCGAGCAATATACCATTTAATATCCAGATTTCTAAACCTTTGTTTGACTCAAATAATGGGAAATACTCAATTTCAGAGGAAGTTATTCAAGATGGTGTGAAACTATGGGAAAACACCATCGTAGGCCATTTTTGGCAAGAGAACCCTATTTCCACTACCCCAAGCAAAGCTTCACAAAGACTGTGGGGTACTAGAGGCCTGATAGAAGTTACACAAAATGATGATGGATTCTTCATCTTTAAGTTTAACTCTACAGAGAAGGAATTGATTCTAGAAGGTGGTCCATGGTTACTTCTTTTGAGGCCTATTATCCTCAAGGATTGGCTCCCTAGTATGAAACTAACCCAAGATGAAATGTCTAAGATATCTATCTGGGTGAAGTTATGGAATGTTCCACCTATTTTGTGGCACCATAAGGGTATTTAAAGTTTGAGTATTCTTGGGAAGCCTCTTTATGCAGATTCAATCATAGCTAGTGGAATCAAGATGACTTTTGCAAGAGTATGCATAGAGATTAATGTTGCCTCTGATCTTTCAAAGGAAATTGTTATTGACTTAGGGAACTCTGATTTGGGTGAAACCACTATTACTGTTGAGTATTTGGGAATCCCTAAAGTTTGTAAAGAGTGTAAAGGTTTTGGGCATGATTGCAATGTTAAAGCTCCACCAAAACCCCCCTCATAAGGTTAATAAACCTCAACCCACTAGACAAGAGTGGATTCCAGCTACCAAGAAAGGCACAGACAAAGAAGTTATCATAGAAACTTTCAAGGAGTTTGTTTTATCCCCTAATTCTCTTGTGGATCAAGCTATAAAGCTCCTTGAAAATCTTGATGATGAACCTAACCTTGAGATTTTTTATTGCAACATTGAGGAACCTGCTCCTCATATAATGATTGAAGCAAGCTCTCATGTGAAGATCACAACCCTTGCTAAAGATCCTTCTTCAAAGAGCTATTCTAGTAGCTTAAGTTCCAAGCAGAAGCAAAGGTTGAAATAGTCTGCAAAATAGTTTAGAGCTAAAGAGGCTGGCTCTCTAAGTGGTTCACTTCCCTCTTCCATTCCTCAATGTTAGTAAGCCTAGCATCTTGGAATGTTAGCGGATTTAACCATTCCCTTAAACATTCAGAAATGAGGAAAGTGATCTTGAAGTTATATGTCTTTTAGATACTCGTGTCAAAGTTAAACACTATGACATAATTGTTCATAAGGTTTTTCCCAGCTGGAACTCTTTTCACAACTACTCTAAAGACCCCCTTGGCAAAATCTGGATCGCTTTTGATGCATATTTCTTTGATTTATCCATTATTTTCACTACTGATCAAGTCATCCACTGCAAGGTGACTGGGAAGATTGATGTTGTAGTTTTTCTATGCTCGTTTGTCTATGCTACAAATAATGCTCTTTCCAGGAAGAAGCTTTGGGCATGCTTAGTTGACTTTCACTCTGGTTCTTCTTCTTTGCCTTGGATAATTTTGGGTGACTTCAATGAAGTTATCCACCCTAATGAGGAGCTTGGTGGTGCACTTAATTGGGATGTGGGTATGAAGGACTTTGCCAACTTCCTCAACACTATTGAGCTCCAAGATCTTCATTTCTCTAGATCCTTTTACACTTGGTGGAACCATAAGAAGGGAAACACTAGCATCCACACAAAGATTGATAGAATTCTGGTAAATTCAAATTGGATGAGTTGTTTTAACAGATCACTGGCCTTCTTTGGACCTCCTTATTTTTCTGATCATAGTCTTGCAATTCTCAAATTCTACCCTGATTTCCCTAAGCCTAAACTTAGCTTCAAATATTTTTCTTTTTGGGCTGATATTGATAGCTTCAATATGGTTCTTTCTTAAGCTGAGACCTACTTATTTATGGTACTGAGATGTAGAAGCTTGCTAAAAAACTTAGTTCAGTCAAGAGAGCTCTAAAAAGTTTCAACTCTAATCACTATAATGATATCACAATGAGAGTTAATGAAGCAAGACTTAGCTTGGAGAATGATCTAATTAATCTAAACTTGCATTCTTATTCTCTAGAAGCTCAGGAGGAAGCCAGTAAGTTCTTTTCAGATTTTCATAAATGAAAATTGGCTAAGGAATCTTTCTATGTGCATAAATCCAGAATCAAATGGCTCAATCTTGGTGACGGGAACACTTCATTTTTCTTTGATGCAATTTAAGTTCACAGGAGGAAATCAAAATTTTCCCTTCTCACCAATGGTAGTGGGGAAGTTATCACTGATCCTAATGTGATTCAATCTATGATAATTGACTTTTACAGGAACCTGCTAGGTACTCAAGCTCCTGTACATGTGATTGACTGGAATATCATTAGCAACTTCCTTCCTAATAGGGTTAAGCACTGCAATGAAAATAAAGCACCTAGACTAGAGGGATTCAGTGTAAGTTTTTTCAAAAGGAACTAGCGAATTATTGGGCTTGATTTCACTGCCGTAATTCTAGAATTCTCCCAAACAAGTGAAATCTTGAAGCAATTCAACAACACTATCATTTCTCTTGTCCCAAAGGTTCCTAATCCCAGCAAAGTTATAGAATTCAGACCTATTTCTTGCTTCAAACTATTCTACCAGTGCACCACTTCCTCGTTGGCTTCAAGACTTAAATCCTTTCTTCCCAAGCTTATCAGTTTGAACCAGACATCCTTTGTGCCAGGGAGATTAATCTCATATAACATTCTCATCTCTCAAGAATTATTGAGAGGCTATCACAAGAACTCCTTCTCTCACAGATGTGCAATGAAAGTTAATTTACAAAAAGCATTTGATAGTGTTAACTGGTTTTTCCTTGGCCAGGTCATTTAGTGCATTGGCTTACCTGCAAGATTCTCAAACTGGATAATGGAGCATGTAACAACTCCAACTTACACTATCGACTTTAATGGCAACCACCAAGGATTTTTTCAAGGAGTTAGAGGCTTTAAGTAGGAAGATCCCCTTTCTCCCTACCTTTTTATCCTTGTTATGGATGTATTGATAGGTATTTTGCAACATCGCTCCTATTCTCTTGATTTTCAATTTCATTGGAGATGTAAAAAAGACAGAATTGTAAACCTTTGCTTTACTAATGATCTTTCGATTTTTATCAAAGGTACTCCTTATTTTATTAAGGTTGTAATGGAAGGGCTTGAGTTATTTGGTGCTTTATCTGGCCTATCTCCCAATGTGGCCAAAAGTAACATTTTCTTTTCTGCAACTAATGATGATGATCAATCAGCCATTCTGTCTATTACAGGTTTCACCAAGGGGAATATGCCTGTGAGATTTTCAGGCATCCCTTTAATTCCCACCAAGCTTAGTAAAGTTAACTGCGGAATCCTAGTTAAAAAGATCATTGCTAAAGCTCAAGCTTGGGAAAACAAGCATTTAACCTTTGCTGGTAGGTTGCAATTAATCAACTCAATCCTTGTGGCAATTCAAAGCTATTGGTGCAACCTCCTTATCCTCCCTAAGAAAGTCATGAAGATGATTAATTCAGCTTTAAAAAAAATTTTGTGGACCAGTAACCCTACCAAGAGCAATGGAGATAAAATTACATGGAACACTGTCTATTCTCCTCTTAATTTAGGTGTGTTGAATCTGAAGGACATCACAATCTGGAATAGAGTTGCTATCTCTAGGCACTTATGGAAACTCTCTAGGAGAAGTAAGGATTCACTTTGGGTGGCATGGTGTGATCACTACCTCCTAAAAGGCCACTCTATCCTTACTGTCAAGATGCATTCAGACCCTTCGTGGTCCTGAGGAAACTGTTAAATCTAAGAGAGAAAGCTTTGCATCTTTGTTGTGTTCAAGTAGGTGATGGTTCTTCTACCTGTTTGTTCATTGATCATTGGCATTTGTGATGGTAGTTTGCTACTCAAATTTGGTTTAACCATCTTTTCTCAGTCTGGTTTAAGTGTTGGTTTTAAACTGTCAAATTTGATTGAAGCTGGCAACTGGCGCTTTCTAAACCATGATATTGAAGCCTACTTTAACCACTGAAATTTCTCCTTCCCCCATTTGGGGAGGTAATACATTCTTCTCTACCAGGGATACATATAAGATTATGAGCAGTCGGTTACCTTCTATTCCCTGGTACATTGTAGTTTGGTTCTCAGGCAACATTCTCAAATGCTCTTTCATTCCATGGCTTGCTCTATAACAAGCTCTCCACCAAAGATAGAATTAGGTAATGGAACAGCTCTTTAGACCCTTATTGTATCTTTTATTTTCATGGTACAAAATCTATTGAACATCTATTCTATTATTTCCCCTTTGCTAGGAAACTTGTTATGCCTCTTATGATGAAATGTGATCTACATTTTCTTCCTGCATCTTGGTCCTATTTCATCAATTGGCTTCAACATCTCAGTGACAATAGAAACTGTTTGACTGTTAACTCTAAGCTTACCTTTTTCTATTTTTGTCTATTATTTGTGGTTATAGAGAAATAGGAGGATCTTTGCTTATAAATCTCTTTATTCATCTTTGCTCTCTAGGAAGATTAAATTTATGATGAAAGAAAGGATTCTTTTCTTAGACAAAGAAAGAAACCTTTACTTTGATAACAATTTTATAAATAGGTGGTTATAATCTTGTTTTTCCTTGTCTTTAGTCCTAGGGTATGCCCCTTGTACTAGTGTAATTCTTTTCGTTAATTCAATTTTTTTTGCCTTTGATAAAAAAATTTAAAAGGTAATTAGGGGTAATATTGTCTAAGAATTTAAAGGTGATATTTAAATTTTTTTATAAGAATAATATAGATAGATATAGATATAAATAAATAATAGTCCATCAAAATATCAGTAAACTCAAAAGATCAGTTCAATTTTATTATATCATTCCCTCTTTTGACAAGTTTTTCTTATACTATCCAATAATTCTTTTGTTGTTATGATAACATTTACGTTTAGAAATTAATCTCAAAAGCCGAAATAAATAACATATGCAATCACTTTCATGGAAATAAGGGTACAAATTGGTGATGATAAAAAACTTTAATTTCCTTCACCATAATAGAACACACCATAATAATACAAATAAAGATATAATATATGATGTAATCAAATTTTTTCTATGTTTTCCTAATATAAGGCAAAATTGTTTTGTGTCTTTGGTCTATGTCTTCCTACCTCACACGTGACAAAATTCAGACCGAAGAATTAATCAAGGAATATGAGCCGTATGATCGGTCGGGTAGTTATTAAGGGGATCTTAAGAAGGAATATCCCCTGAAAACATCTATCTGTTCCTCAAAGCTTGCTACGAAATATGGAGATTTGTTCTCACTTAGTTATCATTTTTGTGTATAAATACAAGGATGTACAACTTTGAAAATCAATCGAATACAAACGAACTTCTACTCTTGAATTCTTTACTCTCATTATATCTCTATATTAATTGTTATTATTCGTTCATAATAGATTTTTCTACTCTGGAAAAATTCTTTACATTTTGGTGCTTTTATTGAGAGTAAGATAAAACTCGAGAAATCCTTTCTAAAATGCCTAGAACAAGATCCAACATTACCCTCAATGAGGGAAATGGAAACATAAAGTGAATGATCATGCTGATCAACCTACACCACTAGCTGAAATGCTCCAAACCATTCTGATAGGAATGTAGGAGATGGAGCGATGAATAGTGAAGCGCTACTCAACGCATGGAGGACGGTCCAAAGACCAAATTAATGCACTGCAACGGGAGATGGCGGAGACACGTGCGAAAGTTAGTCAATGGAATAACAATGAAGAACATGACATCAGTAGGAACATGCATCAAGAAGATGGAGAAATCCAGTCTCATAACCAAGAAAACGACATGAGAAACTCGTCCACTGAACTTTGTAAGGGAATAGACGGTAGAATAGATGCTTGAAAAGAAAATGATAAAGATGAGGAAGCTAAGGAGTACAGGAAAGGCTAACCTCAAGTCACTTACCTATTTTTGTTGTGTCTAGAAATTATGGCCACCTCAGTTCCCAAGAAATTTATGGCACCCAAATTCAAATGCTACGAAGGGAAATCTTACCCAATGGAACACCTCAGGTGGTTCAAACAAGTGATGGCGTTGTACCAGCATGAAGACGAATTGATGTGCAGAATTGAAATGGACGGGAGCGCTTTGAAATGTTACTATTCACTCCCTTCTCATTCAATTACTAACTTCATTACTATGTCTTCGGTCTTCCTAGAATAGTATTCCATGTATTATTAGGTGATGAAGGACGCATAATACCTTCTGACCATCTACATCAAGAAGGGAGAATCTTTGCGTGATACACCCATAGATTCAAGGATGAAATGGCAAAGGTGGAGAGTTGTGACGATCAAGTGGCATGGCTGGCTTTTTAGGTGAGGACTGGACCCAAATTCACCCATCTTTAAAGATTTGTCAAAGGTGAAACCGCTTTCCATGGCGGAGACATTTCAATGGGCGTAAACCTATATAACATTATAAGAATAGAAGATAAGCTTGATAAAGTGGGTGTAACCTATAACATTATAAGAATAGAAGATAAGCTTGATGAAGCTGACGAAATGAAGAGTAGAGGAGCAACATAAAGATGAACAAAACTCCAGCTCTGGGAAAAAGAGAACGGGAAAGTCAGAAAGGAATGATAGGCGAGGAGAGAACAAATGGGAAAAAATGATGATGAGATCCATCCTAGTGACAAAGTCTACATGCCTCTCACCACGCATGTGAGTCAAATTCTTGAAGTGATAAAAAATAAGTCATGGTTGAAGAGACCAGCTCCGTTGAAGAAAAAATCGAGTTACAGAGATGAGGACAAGTATTACTCCTTTACAAATGCTGCAGGCATTACACGAGAGATTGTTTCCAGCTCAAAGATTACACCAAGGAGTTGATCAAGTACAGATACCTCCAACAATATGTCTAGAAGGACGGGCAGAAGAAGGAAATGAAGAAAGAGGTCCATGACAAAGGGAGACAACTGCTCATGATTGTGGATACCATAATTTCACTGACTGAGCAGGAGGGAACCATAAAAGAAGAAAGAAAAATGTATTGCAAGAAGCCCACGTTGGACGGATACCGAGAGAAAGGAAGTTCATCGAATGATGATGGAAATTTCCCGTTGATCTTTGATCAACTAGATATGAAGCACGAGGGACAACACAATGATGCTCTGGTCATCACCATTCAAGTTAGAAACTACTTGCTGAAAAGGGTACAGATCAATGACAAGAGTGCCATCAATATTCTACATCGATCAACCCTTGGGAAGATGTCCACGGAAGACAAACAGTTGCAAGGCCCACCATAGGCATTGATAGGCTTTAACGAGACTATAAGATACTCTGAAGGAATCATAACTCTCCCGGTGAATGCTGAGCCGTTTAATCATCTGACGGAGTTTGTGGTTCTGGACACTTCATCCCCTTACAATGCGATCTTAGGAAGGATGTGGTTGCACAAAATGAAAGTCATTCCATCCACCTATTATAAGGTATTGAAATATCCCTTTGTAGAAGGGATAAAAATGATAAAAAGAGATTAAGCTGTTACTCGCATTTGTGCTGTAACGACTATATATTTGCCAGACGAACGGCAAGGGAAAAGAAGTTAGACAGTTAAAAGGCTAAGGTAACGAAACAATAGCAATTAAAGGAGGACGAGAAAGATCGTATGTCTAACCCAAGGTACAAAGTGGGAGGAGCCACTGAACTCATGTACCTTGAGGAATGAACTATGCAGCACATCTCCAAATTTAACCATAAGCTCAAAGAGGTCCACATTGCAACTGAATATATGTCATCCCAACTTACTCGATTTTACTTCGATAGATTTGGAGGCTTGATGAGTTGAAACTTTTGAAGAATATTCTAAGGAAAGTCAGAGTCTTGAAGAAACTGAAAATTCGTACTCATAAATTCAATTTGAAAAATGAGCTTCACTAATTGAAGCGAATTTCGACGTTCCCAAGAGACTCTCTGGCGTGCAAACTTTTATTTGCATTCAATTTTAAAACTCGGACTTGAGTTGATCATTGCTTTTTGATGCCTTGAATATTTTTTTATATTTACCCTAGGGGCATAAAAATTGATCGAGCTTTACAAAAACCACTAGGGAGCATAAAAATTGACAATTTAAGGCTTTAAACTCTACCCTGACCTTATAACCTAATGATCATAACTGAAATATTTAAATATTAGGTTTGGGAGTCAATCCTTAATCAATATGATTTTCCTTTGACAAAAAAAGTTTGAACCCTAATCATGTTTGAAAAAGGACACACTCAAAATATCAAAAACCAAAACAACAAAAAATGGAAGAAACCCATAAGTAAGATGGGTTTCCTCCATTGACAAAATTGTTTAGATAAAATGTAAATTTAAAGAGTGAAGGATTTACCAAATTTATCTCTAAATTACCCACAACTCATACATTTTCAATAATTAAAATCATAAGAATAATTGTTTTAGAGGAATACGAAGAGACTTATAAAACTCAAAATACATATATTAACCTAATTTATAGATACTATTAGAGTATCTACTGTCAAATTCTTCAAGTATTGGGTTATCAAATAATCTATATTAACTCACTTGTGTTTAGAGGAAAGTAATTCTGAGTTCTCTTTGGTTTCTTCAAGAAGAAATATGATTATGCATTATAATACATCTATGGAGGAATCATCACCGTCAACCCTAAAACGTTGAGAAGGAGAAGATCCAGAAGAAGATAGAATCATCAATCTTCACGATTCAATCCTTTACCATATAATCTTGTATCTTTTGATAGAACATGCTGTTTCCACAAGCATTTTGTCAAGAAGGTGGAGATCAATCTCTACTTCGCTTCTTGTTCTTGACTATTTTTTTTTCATCTGCTTCTTGATCTTGGCTTCAATGAGGAGGATATTAGAAATGAAATACTCACTTAAACAACTTTTATTCAAACTCAAAGAAATATTAGAAGAAAACTCTTACTCAACTCACTTCAAGATACTACCATTCACACACACTCTTATAAGACTTTGTCTATTCATTCACTTAGAATCTCTTACTCTTCTTGATGCCTAAACCAAAATGGGGAGCGCTTTTTATAATATTTACAAACAATCCTACATCACACAAATAATATAATCTAAAATAATAATAATTACACACATCATTCTTCTACAACCTTCTAATAATATTTTAATTTTACTAAAGATTCACATGTACAATTATTAAACTCTATGAGCATGTTCTAGAGAAATCTCTTCTAGAAGCCTATCCTAAAAGTCCATAGAGTTGTCTAGAATGTGTGAGCAGGTTTAGAATTATGAAAAGAATTTTAGAGAGTCATTTATAACCATTAGATTAGAATTGTGTTGGCAAAATCATAGCCATTAGTTTAGGAGGTACCACTAGTATAAATAGCGGTGACATCTTTGAGTTTTTATCAAGCAAAAAAAGTAAAAAGTGAGAAATAATACAAGTAGCCTCTTCGTATAAATTATTTAGTCTCTCCCATTCTCGAATATTTCCTTCACTACTAAAATTTTACTCTAACAAATTGGTAGTAGAGCTTGAAGATCCTTTCTAGAGAGATGACGAGTAGAGGTATGGTTCCCTTCCAAGTCTTAACACTCAACAAGAGCAACTAAAACAATTAGAGCATCAAGATGAAGGCTCTCCTTGGCGCCCAAGATGTGTGGGAGATAGTATAGAAATGTCACACTGAGCTAGAGAATGAGGGTAGTTTATCTCAAACTCAAAGGGATGGTCTAAGAGACTCAAGAAAGAGAGACAAGAAGGCTCTATATCTAATCTATCAAGGATTAGATGATGATGATTTTAAGAAGTGTTCGGAAGCAAAGTCGTTAAGGAAGCGTGGGAGAAGCTTTAAACCTCTTACAAGGGATACGATCTAGTAAAAAAGGTACGTCTTCAAACTTTAAGAGCTGAGTTTGAAAATTTGCAAATGAAAGAAGAAGAATTCATCTATGAATACTTCTCTAGAGTCTTAACGATGACCAATCAACTAAAGAGAAATGGTGAAAAGTTAGATGATGTAAGAATCATGGAGAAAAATCTTAGATCGTTAGATCCAAAGTTTGAACATATTGTCACCATCATTGAAGAAACAAGAGACTTGGAAGCAATGGAAATGGAGTAACTTTTGGGTTCGTTGCAGGCTTATGAAAAAATAAAAAGAAGAAGGAAAAGATCATGGAGCAACTACTCAAGCTTTAAGTTGATCTAACTAAAGAAGAAAGTGGTCGCAATGATAAAAGCCAACAAAGACGAGGCTGTGATCGAGAACGAGGATAAGGTCGTGGATACATGGGCATGGACGAGGTTGGAGACCCAACGATGATAACAACAACAACTTCCAAAGAGGAGAAAGCTCAACAAGTGGTCGTGAGAGAGGTAATTCACTATCGAGGTATGACAAGTCACATGTGAAGTGTTATAACTGTGAAAAGTTTGGTCATTATGCTTCCGAATGTAGAGCTCCTAGCAATAATAGAGTTGAAGAGAAGGCCAACTATGTTGAAGAAAGAAGTCAAGAAGATGGTACCTTGTTGCTGGCTTACAAGGACAATGAAAGAGGTGAAGATAATAGATGGTACCTAGATATCAGTGCGAGCAATCATGTGTGGAAGAAAGAAGCATGTTCGTGGAGCTTAATGAATCTATGAGCGGCAATGTGTCCTTTGGAGATGAATCCAAGAAAAAGATGAAAGGCAAAGGTAATATTCTCATTTGATTGAAGAATGGAGAGCACCAATTCATTTCAAATGTCTATTATGTGCCGAATATGAAGAGCAATATCTTGAGCTTGGATAACTCTTAAAGAAAGGTTATGATATTCGCGTAAAAAACAATAACCTTTCTATAAAAGACAATGTTAGTAACTTAATCTCTAAGGAGCCGATGTCAAGAAATAGAATATTCACTATAAACATTCAAAATGATGTTGCTAAATGTCTCAAGGCATGTGCTACAAAGATGCATCTTGTCTTTGGCATCTTCAATTTGGGCATCTCAACATTGGAAGTCTAGATTTATTGTCCAAGAAGGAAATTGTGAGAGGATTACCTTTCATTCGTCATCCTGATCAAATATGTGAAGGATGTCTACTTGGCAAGAAATTCAAGAAAAGCTTTCTAAATGAGTCAAACTCAAGAGCTCAAAAGCCACTAGAACTCATACATACAAATGTGTGCGGTCCGAGCAAGCAAATCTCACTTGGTAAGAGTAACTATTTCCTTCTCTTCATTGATAATTTTTCAAGGAAAACATAGGTATATTTCTTGAAGCAAAAATATGAGGTCTTTGGAGTCTTCAAGAAATTTAAAGCTGTCGTGGAACAAGAGAGTGGTCTAGTTATCAAAGCCAGAAGTCCGATCATGGAGGAGAATTAACCTCAAATGCATTTCAAGAGTTCTGTGAGACCCAAGGAATACGTCGACCATTGACAGTCCCAAGATCCCCCAACAAAATGGAGTGACAGAAAGAAAAAATAGAATAATTCTTAACATGGCGAGGAACATGCTCAAAAGTAAGAGACTACCAAAGGAGTTTCGGGCGGTCTATTATCCCAATCGATCTCCTACAAGAAGCGTGTGGGGGAAAAACACTTCAAGAAGAATGGAGTGGAAGGAAGCTCGACATTTCCCATCTAAGAGTCTTTGGAAGCATAGCTCATGTACACGCACCTGAGGAGAAAAGAAGCAAGTTAGATGACAAAAGTGAGAAGTACATCTTCATTGGTTACGACACCAACTCCAAAGGTTATAAACTCTTCAATCCTAATACTGAGAATACAATCATCAGTCAAGATGTCATATTTGATGAAGAAGGAGAATGGAATTGGGGTCCACATGATGAAGACTACAACTTCTTTCCATACTTTGAAAAAGATGGCATTGAGTAACCAAGGATAGAGCAAGAAAGAGAGGCGAGCCTACTACCCCACACCAGCTTCACTAGCTGCAACTTCTCAAGAAGACGAAAGCTCAAATGAAAGAGTTCCACGCTTTAGGAACTTACAAGAACTTTATGAGGTAACTGAAAATCAAGATAATATTATTCTCTTTTGTCTCTTTGCCGATTGTGATCCCATGAACTTCCAAGAAGTTATGGAAAACAAAAATTGGAAAAACGCTATGGATGAAGAAATAAAGGCGATCAAGAAGAATGAGACATGAGAGCTAGCTTCACTTCTAAAAGGGCACAAGGAGATCGATGTGAAGTGGGTGTACAAAGAAAAGAAAAATGCCAAAGGAGAAGTCAAAAGATACAAGGCAAGATTGGTAGAAAAAGGCTAAATCAAAGAGCTGGCATCGACTATAATAAGGTATTTGCTCTCGTTACTCGACTAGAAATAATTAGACTAATTATTTCATTAGCAGCTCAAAATAATTGGAGGATACATCAAATGGATGTGAAATCTACCTTCCTTAATGGAGTCCTTGAAGAAGAAGTCTATATTGAGCAACCACAAGGCTGTGAAGTCAAGGGAAAATAAGATAAGGTTTTAAAGTTAAAAAATGCACATTTTGGGTTGAAGCAAGCTCCAAGAGCTTGAAATGCTCGAACCGACAAGTACCTCAATGAAATAAATTTCATCAAGTGTCAAAATAAGCATGCACTCTACATTAAAATCCAAAACAATGATCTCTTGATTGTGTGCTTGTATGTAGGAGTTCAAGATGACCGACATTGGGCTCATGTCTTACTACCTCAACATTGAAGTGAAGCAAGAAGATAGATGCATCCTAATGACCAAGAAGGCTATGCTAAGGAGGTGCTTAAGAATTTCAAGATGGATAACTCTAATCCAGTCGGCATACCAATGGAATGTGCAATCAAGTTATTAAAGCACGAGGAAAGAGAAAGAGTGGATCCAACACTCTTTAAGAGCTTGGTTGGAAGTTTGCGATAATTGACGTGCACAAGGGCATATATTCTCTATGTAGTTAGAGTCGTCAGTTGGTACATGTAGAATCTAAAAAACAACTCATTTGAAGGCAACGAAGAAAATTATTCACTATCTTAAAGGTACAACAAACTTTGGCTTGTATTATTCTGTTTCTGATGATTACAATCTTGTAGGATATAGCGATAGCGATTGAGGTGGAGATATTGATAATGGAAAAAGCACAAGTGGCTTCATATTCAACATGGGAGACACTGTTTTCACATGGATGTCAAAGAAGCAACCGATTGTCACTATGTCCACATGTGAAGCTACAAAATTTGTTAAACAAGTTGCGTTACAATAAGAGCTAACCAAGATTTGCGTGGATAATATGTTACCAATAGCTTTGGCCATGAACTCAGTCTTTCATGATCAACGTAAGTACATTGATACGCGCCATCATTACATTAGAGAGTACATTGCCAAAAAGGATGTGCAATTGGAGTACGTGAAGTCGCATGATCTAGTAGCCGATATTCACCAAGTCACTCAAGCAATAAAACTTCATCAATTTAAGAAGTCTGATTGGAGTAAAAAAAATCAAGTTTAAGGGGGTGTTGAAATATAAACTTGAGTTTTTTAGTTTTTGGGCCTTAGTTGTTTAAATAAAGTCCAACTTCTTGAAATATGTTGTCAAAATAAGAGCCTAATTTCTAGTAGCATATTCTAGAGAAATCTCTTCTAGAAGCTTGTCCTAAAAGTCCATAGAGTTGTCTAGAATGTGTGGGTAGGTTTAGAATTATGAAAAGAATTCTAGAGAGTCATTTGAAACTATTAGATTATAATTGTGTTGGCAAAATCATAGCCATTGGTTTAAGAGGTGCCACTAGCATAAATAGGGGTGGGGTCTTTGAGTTTGTATCAGGCAAAAAAAAGTAAGAAGTGAGAAATAATACAAATAGTTTATTTCTCTAAATTATTTAGTCTCTCCCATTCTCAAATATTTGATTCACTACTAAAATTTTATTCCAACAGGCTCTGTTAAAAGACTCTTCTCATGCTTCCCTGTTCTCAAAGAACTAAGTGTACAGAGACTAATGCCTGATAATGTGCTCACTTATAGTATCCGCGTGCCTACTCTAAAAAGATTGTATGTGGATCTTTAAATTTTTATGATTGGGAGCTTCTTGATGAAGCGTTCGAGATAGATGCTCCATCTCTTGAGCACCTTTTTGTTTTTCTCTCCAATTACATAGTAGAAGGATTGTTAATTTGTGAAAAACATCCACAGTTTTGTAGTGGCTTATATTCATGTCAGTGAAAGGTATAAGTGCCATGGCTATATTAAATCCTCTGAGTATGGTGATAAGCTTTTCAAGATCCTTGAAGCATTACATAACGTTAAAGCTCTAAACATTGGAACTGAAGTCATCGACGTAAACTGCTTCTTTTTATATTTTCAATATGTGAATTTTGTGACTTAATTCAGTTACTCAGTTACTATTTATTCCGTGCAATGCTCTTGGTTTTCTTCTGGTTTCAATCCTTTTACAAACTTGACCCATTTGAAAATTACTATGAAAATCTCTCAATGGCAAAGCTAACATGTTTGATTGAGAACTCTCCTAAACTTGAAGTGATGAATTTTGTTAAGGTTAGTTATGTCTGATTTATAAGTGATATATTACTTATGATGTGCTTGAGAGTGCAAATAACTAAAATCATTTTCGTACGATGAAAACACTATTTTAATAATTATATCATCTACATATTTAAAAACATTTTAAGGAGCAATATAAAAGCTTATTTATTTATTTGATCTTTTATCTAGAAGTTCTTTAAAATACAAAAATGTGTTTCAAATCACACTACCGTGTCGAAAAAAATTATTTAAAGTAAATATCATGTATATTTAAAAAACACATTCTAAAAGTTACTAAACTTTTTTCTTCTTTGCTTCAATTGATAATATCATGTATCCTCTAGATAATCGGGATTTTGATAATCATGAAAGTACAAATTCAGAGATTGCTCATAAATTTGTCTTCTCACGCCTCACCAAGTTTAGTTTTGATGGATTCAGAGGCCCTGATGGTGAATTGAAACTTTGGAAGTACATTTTGAAAAATATGGTAACCTTGAAGCAAATAAAATTCAACCCTCGTCATTTGAGTCAGAAGGAGAAGCTTGATTTTCTGAATAAAATATTGACGTTTCCAAGAGTCTCTCCGGCATGTGAAATTTTTTTCCCTAGTATCTAGCTGTATGTTCATTGTCGACATTACCTACTATGAATTTTATAGAACGATCATAGGAAAATGCTTGGTATGTTCATAGTTATTTCTTTGCTCATTTTTTAGATCACAGTTATACACTTTTAGTTTGAGCAGTTGTATCTAAATGAAAGTTTTGATGGCGCATGAACTACTCTCACAGTCAATCTGTGATTGAACACGAGACGTGTTATTTAATTTTCTTTCTGATTTTTCGTTTTGAGAGAGCTCTTATCAGTCTTGTTTATTATGGTAAAACATATAAGTGATTAAGTTTTACTGTCTATAGAGAAGGTCCAAGATTTTGTCTATGCATTTCTTTGTTCATTTTTGAAGTACAATTTCACTGACGAAGTTAAGGAGTGGATGGATTAATGAAATTTTACTTGTTAATAATAATACAATCGGATGGTCAATTTAGGAAATGCTGGAGGATTGACAACAAGACACTCGGCGCATTGTAGAGAGAAGACAAAATGGAATTAATGACTTAACTCATAATCATTAACACTAGAAAGAGGACCACTTACATGATGTTCAACTTCTCCATATAATGTGGGAGTTTTAATGTTGTGAAATGCTTATGAGATATCTTTGCATCCGACATCAAACGATGCCTCAACTAGGCTAGAAAGGTTCTTTGCATACAAACTCTGAGATTTAGAGGCAAAGAGGGGTTGGGACTCGAGAGACGGGGAATCTATCTCTACCACATTCAATGGTGGAAGCTTAAGAAAACCATTAACGAAACAGAGTTTTTTAAGCGTTTGCAAACATATGCTAAAAGTAAATACATTATTAGGTTTTGCAATTTTTATATATAGATCTTCGAGAACAGGCAGGCATATAAAAGTCATTTAAAAGATTGTTTGTTTTGGTAAATCACTTCTTGCAGACGCAAAATATTGAGGTTGGGAAGGTATGCGGATTTATGAACGTTAAGACGAAGTTCGTCACTTAGTCTCAAAACCACCAAGAATTTACAAGTGAAGACTTTAAAGGGAAAGTGTAAGAAAGACAAATCTTTGGGTCGTCTCCTGGGTCCGAAAAAGGAGTTTTTTCATAACACATAATTTGAGATTCTTGACGCCGCTCCTCGTTGCCATCATTACCTATGTGTCGAGGTCTAACCAGTTATCAAGTCTACCAAAACGGAGACAAGAGTGTTTCTAGGTGCAGTGCTTTATGCGTAGCCAGGACTCGATTGACAACCCAGCTGAAGCTCATGTGAGAAAGATTCTTATTATTTGTTGGAGGATGTAAGCAGGGAACATACACTCCTCAATATCTTTAAAAGAAAGTGACATAGAATGTGTTCTCCACCTGCTCGAAAAAATGCTAGTTGCAACAACTTGTTTGTGGAAATGAATGAAAGTATGTCCCAAAGAATTGAATCGGGAAGATTGCTAATCCTACCTTCATCTACTTCTTTTCGGTGCTCAGGAGTTGATTGCGATGATTCCACCATCTCAGTTGAATTTTCGCAGTAACTATGGCTTTATCAAAGTTAAAGCTCATTTTTCACGGCGTCGTGACGACCCATCATTATGTAATCAACTCGAGTAAAGAGGAAAGAAGCCGCTGAGAGAGGGGGAGAGAAAGGCTCTTTTATGTATTGCTAACTCCTTTTTGGATGATGCAGTTGGAGTCTACTCCAACTGCATAGGGAAAATTTAATCTCAGACGTCCAGATAGATCTAGAAGTCTGAGATGAAATGTTAATTTGGAGCTCAAGTGCCTCATAATGTTTTAATCTGGAGCTCAAGTGCCTCATAATTATATCATGGGTTCTCCAAAATTAAAGCCAAACAAAAGGTTTTAGCCAACATGGCACAGTAAAAGGAGCTCATCGACAGTTAGGAGAGAACGACACAGGGAGTGAGCGGCACAACATAGCTTGAGCAGGGGAGAGACTATGAGAACTGAAGGAAGGAACAAAGCATATGGAATGAAGAAGAGGTAGTAAACCCCAAGAAATTTCCAGAGTTGGAACCCTTGGAATTGCCTTCAACGAGATCTGGACACCAAATCACAGACAAGAAAATACAATGTTACCCCTCCATTCCAAATTCAATATCAGTTCTAATTCTCCTAAATTCCCTTTTCTCATATTTCAGATGAGAAAGGACAAGATTGTAATTCACTATCTGTTACGATTTTTTCTAGAGTGTAACTGTACACTATCGTTGTCAAGTAATAAAATTTTATGAAATAGAGTATCGTCTACATGATTGATTGATATTAAGTATTGAAATCAACTAGACCTTAATTCTAATTGAGAATGATGAAAACTTAAGAGTTTTAATTAAACTGAAACTCTAAATAAACTTAAACGATTAAAATTTGATAAAGATAAATAATTCAAATTTGAATAAATAAAAGATTTAGGGATTCTGGTTTCATCAAACCAAACA
This sequence comes from Datisca glomerata, assembly GCA_003255025.1. Lineage (NCBI taxonomy): Eukaryota > Viridiplantae > Streptophyta > Magnoliopsida > Cucurbitales > Datiscaceae > Datisca > Datisca glomerata. The sequence continues at coordinate 470,215 of QANY01013229.1, read as the reverse complement.
TGCTCTGAATTTTGAATTTCAAACAATCAAAGTTTATTATATTATTGACAGTAATTATCAATCTTTCTCAAACACCGATAATAATGAATAAAAAATATTAATCCCATATCTCTGTCAAGATTCAATATATTGGAACTCATTTAGCACAAGAAATTATAATTGCAACACTAGTTCCATAATTATCTCTAACTTATGAAATTCTAATGATGTTATAAACAAAGAGTAAATTTAATCATCACTTCTCAATCTCAGAATTAAAACCAAAATCATGAAATAGTTGGTCAGATGATCACAAGTATTAAGAATGGTTTAACATTCAACAATAATGAATAAATATTGATTAAATTAAGAATCAAAATTAAAGAACAATCATGGTTTGACTACGTCATATCCCTAGATAGAAAAATTAAAACATAATAAAATAAGAAAATATCCTAATAATATTCATGACATAGAGAAAAGGAGAAGAATAACTAGATTTAAGGAGGAAATTGAATGTGAGATATGTCTCCTGGTTGGATCCATCTTCGCCTCCCCTCCAAAAAACTCTTTTCTTTGCCTCCCACATCCAAGATCCTCTCTAAAAACCCTAAAATATTCTATTTATACACTAGGTTTGATAAAGATAAAATTGGAGCAAAAATCAGAGAAAAATAAAATATTTATCGCATTGGCGTCGTGATGCTGGCGCACTGTTCTACTAGCCACGTGCCAACGCCGCGGCGCTGCCACTCTGTCTTGGTGCCCAGCGTCCAGCGCTGTGGCACTGAGATGCCAGTGCCCCGGCACTGGCGTACTGTTCTACGCCCAACGTCATGATGCTGGCCCTTCTGCTCATTTTATCCGTATAAATCAAGCAATAAATCTAAAAGAACCAACAAAATAAAAGTTACGATTATCTAATATATGAATGTGAAACACACTCATCGAATACCTCAAAACTTAACTTTTTGCTAGTTCTCTAACAAAACAAAACATAAAGAAAATCAAACAAGAACACATTAAACTCTAATTCTAAAAAGTATAGATCAAGTAACGAAATGTTTTGACTAACTGAACATGCTTAAGAGATTTCAAAATAGCGAGAACTAAAGAAAAACTTTTGAATTGTGATAATGTAGAATTTCTACACAAATACCAACTTACATTACACTTTGTAAAATTCTGAGTGCGTGTGTGTCACCTTAAGTCATCAAACTTCTTAGTCTCAAATAAAGTTGATTTTGGAGTTTTTAGCTAATTACTCCAAAATCTCTGGATTTTTCTTGTCAATAGCCTCGACTAGACATGCTTTTAATAGTTCACTCAGATCATCGATATGAATTGCTTCCTCAATACATAATTCTGCACTATCCACCGTAAATAACTATTCATATCATTTGGGTGTTTTATTGCTTTGAAGACATTAAAAATTACCTGATCTTCTTGTACTCTCAGAATAAGTTCCCATTTTTGCACATCAATGAGAGTTCTTCCCATAGCTAAGAATGATCTACCAAGAATAATTGAAATTTCTTGATTTTCTTCCATGTCAAGAACGATAAAATCACCTGGAAAAATAAATTTATCCACCTTTATCAAGACATCCTCAATAATCCTCATAGGTATTTAATGGAAAGATCAACTAATTGTAAAGAGACCTGCAGACTTAATTTCTCTAAGATCTAGCTTCTTGTAAACCAAAAAATGCATCAAATAATACTAGCCCCAAGATAACATAGTCTTTTCAAAATAAGAATTGACGATGATGCATGGAATAGAAAAACTTCCATGATCCTTTAGTTTCAGGGGTAATTTATTTTACAAGATAGCACTGTACTCCTTAGCAAGTGCAACTGTCTCATAATCCTCTAGATTTTTCTTGTTTGAGAGAATTTCTTTCATGAATTTGACATAGATAGGCATTTATTCCAAAGCATCAGCAAAATGAATGTTGATATGTAATTTCTTAAACACATCAAGAAACTTAGAGAGTTGATTGTTCAATTTCTACTTTTGGAACCGCTGATGGAATGAAATAGGTGGGACATAAAGTGGGGGATTATTAGGAAAAGGCTTTGACTTATGCTTGTCTTCCTTTTTTTCTGAGTTCTCGATAAAATCACCACCTACAACCTAAGTTTGTGCTTCCATTGACTGAGAACTTTCAACTGTTGCTTTCTTCAATTCTACTAACTCCTTGCCACTATAAAGGTTCTACTAACTCCTTGCCACTACGAACATCATTTACTTGTTCTTTTAGATTCCAAGTGTGACTAATCATCATCTTAGACTAGCTAGTGATCATAAACTTACCGCAATTTTTGTTAGTATTTCTAGTATTCCTCATTCTTACATGCGATTGAACAACTAAAGGTAAATATATGATTCAAAGAAAAACAAAATGGGAATTGATTTGATACAAAAATGAAGGAAATTTTTTAAAAAAAGAGACATGGCTTCATTTCCATGTAATATCAACTGTGAAACCTGATAGTGACTCGCAACCCTAGTTCGTGGGAAACCCATAGACTCTTTGTTAGAGTTGATGGCTTCTTATTGTCATCACCGACTGAGTTGAACCCTATACATTCCTAACATTTTCCCTTCGAAGTAGCTATGCATGCGCATGAGAGAGGTAGAGGCTACAAATGGATAGGAGATGAATTTTGGGAGGAGAGTTTGTGAGATGAGAGAATAGCTAAGAGAAAAAAGGGAATGACTTAGAGTTATTTGGGATTTTTTTTACAAAAGGTTCAAATGAAAATACCATTTGGAAAAATGGGCCAAAATAAATATTTTCAGCTATTGGGACCCTTTGCTTGCGAATTACTTTTCTGCCCCTAATTAAAGAAGCTGAAATTCCCAATCCCATTCTTCTGCTCCAAATGAGCTCCAGACCCCCTATATCCATGTCACTGAAAGTCTCGGGGAGCTCTGGGAAGTCTATAGCGACTTCTCATTTTTTTTCAACTATTTACATTTCCCTACTTTCTTGGAGCAAGTAGTTTTTGCTATTATGTAAAACTAACATATCAAAAGGGTGAAGAAGTATACTATAATATTAGCTACTTACTTGGCACAAGACGTTTTTGTCTTATGGCTTGTTAGTTTTTCATAAAGGAAAAACCTACTTGGTACGAGCAAGTATGCCATATACTCTCCTTGGTCACATCAAGTAGATTTTGCATCTAATGTGTAGTTTTTTAAAATTAGAATAAACTACTTACTCGGAGCAAGTCATTTTTACCTTATGTTTGTTATCTTTTCTAGAATAGTAAAAACTACTTGCTAAGAGAAAGTAAAAAACATACACTACTTGCTTAAAGCAAGTAGATTTTTTCCCAGATATGTGTAATTTTTCAAAATGGAATAAAATGCTTACTTCGAGCAAGTAGTAAACATACTCTACTTACTTCAAGCAAGTCACTTTTGTGTTATGTTTTTTTTACTTTCGTATGCTCATTTTCAAAATATAAAAAACTACTTGTTGACAACAATTAGAAAATATATATTATCTAAAACATATGAGACAGATAGCAAATTGAATTATATATCCATATGTTACAACCATTCACTATAATCAGCTGCACATAGTTATAAAAAACTTCCAACTTCAGACGCATCTTTATATTAAGTGTAGTCTACAACCAACTATCCATAATTATCAAATAACTTATATCTCCAAACGCCTATTTGAAAAATGAACCGAGTCTATAGTGATATTTTTGCAGACGACCCCAACTTTTTAGGTGCATATCGTTAGGTTGATTCCTCTCAATGAAACTCAATAAAATTAAGGATATATTTTAATCCATACTATTATCTAAGAAAGCAACTCATAAGATACACTCAAATATAAATAATTAACATCATTTATCATATATACTCAATGACTAAACTACATTAGATTTCATAATCGTTTAGAATGACATTATGCTTCCCACTTTTTCTATTCCTATGAAGTCTAATCTTCATTTGCTTCCTTTGATATGGCTTATACAAGATCCTCTTCTTGAAGCCGGCCAGTCACTACTACAAATCTACTTTTTCACGACGCGTGTCAAAATAAACACAACGGGACTAATTAAATCCGTCGTCTAAAAGAAGGCAATGATTTTTTTCTCTTTAACGACGGTGGGTCGAAACCCCGTCATATAAAAAGATATAAAATACGACGGTGTTTCATTAAAATGATGGGAAACATCCCGTCATATTAAATCAAAGTATTCCTTGAGTTAAAATGATGGTAGATCAACACCTGTCATATTGGATAATAAAATGACGGGGCTCAGAGATCCCGCCATCCGTAAACTTGTTAAAAATGACGGGACATTGATCCTTCGTCAGTTTCTCACCCTTCACTTATTAAAAGTCTCTCTTTTCAAACCCGCGCCTAGCTTATGCCTTCGTCGTCTCGCTTCAGTGTCACATTCCTCTCCCTTTCTCCTTCTTCCTCGTTTGTCACCCACATCTTTAGTTTTTGTACTCGATCCCTAAGTTTGTTTCAGCCTTCGCCTTCTTCTGAATCTTCCCTATCCTAACGAATCCTAGGTGTAGTAGTTCACCGTATAGTTTGCTCAAGTTGTGTAAGTCTTCTTCCTCATTCGCTCATTCATCTTTCCCATTTGGTTCAATTCTTTTTTTCCATGCCATTTGATCTCATCATCAAGGGACTTCTTCTCCGTCTATGATTTTCTCGTCGTTTTAGTCGGCTACCGAAGGAGAGAGCTTGGATTTGTTAGCTCGGAGGGAGTACGAGTGAGGGCTTGAGGGTTCTGTGCTTGATGGCCTTCACATTCACTATTGATGCCAAGTGATGTTTAATGGGCACAGAAGTTCCATTAGAATCTTCTGACCCTGAAAGCAAGCAAAATAGTGTTGAATCTATAATCTGTAATGGTTAAGCAAGAGAGGTATGGATCTGTTCAAATGAGTGGAAATTTTCTAAAATCACAAAAACTGTCTCTCTCCAAAACCATGCTGTTACACTAATGACCCACAAGAGCATCGCTTGGCTTCTGGCAGAAGGAAGCTAAGATCTTATTTTTGGAGCTTGATAATGCTGAAGAGACCTCTTTGTTACATATGCTGAAAGTGAGGTTTGTTTATTTTGTTATAATAATATTATTGTTTCTATCAGCCTGAAGACTTGAGGAAATAAAAGAGGAGATTGACTCGTTTAATTTTCTTAGGTTTTCCTCGAATTTAGACATATCTATTTTGCATCACTTTCAAGGTTTATACTTGGTGCCTTTTTGAATTGTTGAAGTTAATTAGAAGTTCGTGGGTTTTGTGTTTGTTTTTTTTATTGTAGAGGCTTGAGTACTAAACAGATTAAGCTTAAGGCTTTTGATTTGGTGGGCATCAGATCGCTCGTAGAGTCTGGAAGGACTACTACGCTAAGGTACTTTCCTTGTTTCTACCACTTAGTCCAATTCCTCAGCTCCTTAACTTGAAGCTGGGTTCTTGGTTCATATTCTTTAACTTGTTTGAAGGATATCCGTTTTAGTTATTTCTATGATCCAATGAATTCTATTGACTGGCTTTGAGTCTCAAATTCATTCACTTCTCATAACTGCCAGATATTAGATTGTTGTGGCTGGAACTAATTTTTGGCCATTGTTTCACTAGTGTATATTTATGTTTTTTTGAAGCATTACGGAGCAGTGAAATTGTAGATCCAACTATTTTACATGTTAGATTCGTTTCAGTTTATAGCCATTTCAGTTCCTAATTCTCATATGCTTCATTGTGTTGCTTTAAATATGTGACATGGTACATTTTGAAGGCTTTTCCCCTACATTACTTCACTTCTAATGGTTTCGCATTAGATATTTCTCCTGTTAAAGGGAAATGTATGCTCTATTTGTTTGCTCTTTCGTAATTCAATACTTATGTTGCTTTGAGGGATCTATCTATTTGAGTGGATTGAGCTGGAATCATTCGAGTTCTGGCATTCTCTATCATTTATGGATAAGGTTTTAGATTGCATACTCCATCTCTCTCTTTCCCTCAATCCCTTTCATGATTTATCTCCATATATACAGTGAAGTCTTCTAGAGAGTTAAACTTCCAAGTCATTTTGAGTTTCTTCTTCTTGGACTCGTCACTCTATAAATTATAGTTTTCAGACTTTATTTTACTTATTATTAGGTTCAGAAGCGCTCAAGGTGAGGTAATGATTAGTGCATTAAGCTTCTTAGGTTAATCCATAATGGTGTCTTTTTAAGTTGATTATTTTTCGCGTGTTTTTTAGTTGATTAATCCATAATGGTGTATTTTTCTATTTTGAAGAAAATTCCATGTAGGAGTAAAATTTGTGTGGGAATTAATAACTAAATGAGTGATAAATTACCTGTGGCTATTGAAATGTCTTCTCAAAGCCTCAATAGAAATCTGAATCACAATCAGAACAGATGTGTACTTTTTTTATTTTCTATGGATTCTGTCAAGTGGTGGTTGAGTTGTTTGGAAGTATATTAAATGGTAAAACCTGATGATAGATAAATGAGAAACAAGACTGAGAAATGTGGCTTGAAGTTCCCTTTTTGGGCAGTTGAGGATGTGCCGAAACTTCAATCTTTCATATGATTCAGGATCATTCTGGGCACATATTTGGTTTTGATTCCATTCCAATGATAGAATGGTTCGAGTAGTAAAATGCCATTTTAGAGGTACGTTTTAGGATTATAAAATTAACTTAGGGGAGAAACATCCTTTTATATTGCATTATGTGTGACCTTTAAAACCTTTCTTTGCATTGATAACCTAATAGTCATAATCAGATTCGATTGCCCTGTCAATCCTAAGACTACGAATAACGTCTGAACTATTTCAGAAGGGTTTATCTGGAAGACCTCTCTGCCTTTACTATTCTTAGGTTGATAATAATTTCAGGACTTGGGTAAATTATAAACACAATTTAATTAATTTTTTTTTATTTATTCATTATTTCAATAATACAAAATGTATGAGAAATAACTAAATACTCATAAATAGTTATTACACCCTACTTTATGGACATAATTCTAACAATCTCCCACCAAACTAAATTAGGCGTGTACAATCTTGTATCTCATGCCCTCTAGATGACTATGAAAAACATTACTACTTAAAGTCTTCGTGAATGGATCAGTCAGGTTGTTGGCCATCGATATATGTGTTAATACAACATCTCCACGTTGAACAATATCTCTAATCAGGTGATACTTACACTCTATGTGTTTGGATTTTTTGTGGCTCCTTAGCTCCTTCGAGTTTGCTACAGCCCCACTGTTATCGTAATAAAGTGTCATGGGATTTTTAGCTTCTAGTACAACTTCCATAGTCTTTAAGAACATTCTAAGCCATACAGCCTCCTTAACAGCTTCACAAGCTCCCACATATTCAACTTCCATGGTAGAATCAACAATGCAAGATTGCTTGATACTTCTCCATACAATTGCTCCACCATTCAGGATGAACACCGATCCTGAAGTGGACCTCCTAGAATCCTTATCTTCTTGAAAATCAAAATTAGTATAACCCATCATATTCAAGTCAGTACCTAAATATATAAGCATGTAGTTCCTTTTTTTCCTCAGATACTTAAGGATATGCTTGACGACATTCCAATGCTCAATTTGAGGATTAGATTAAAAATGACTAACCACGCCCACGACATAGAAAATGTATAGCCTAGTGCAAAGCATCGCGTACATGAGACTTCCTACGGCTGAGGCATATGGAATCTTTCTCATGTCTTCTTTTTCTTGAGGAGTCTTAGGAGACTGCTCCTTGGAGAGGCTGACTTCATGTATGAAAGGAAGATATCCCTTCTTAGAGTCTTGCATACTGAAGTGATCCATCACCTTATCAATATAAGATGTTTGAGATAATGCCAGTTATCTCTTCTTCCTATCTTGAAGGATCTAATACCTAAGACAAATGAAGCTTCTCCAAGATCCTTCATATCAAATTGCTTTGCAAGCCAAATCTTAACATCAAATAATTTTCCTACATCATTCCCAATGAGTAGAATATCATCTACTTACATGACTAGAAAAACCATATTCCCTTCATGTATCAGCTTATACAAACAGAGTTCATCCACTAACTGTTCAAATTCAAGTTCTTGATAGTTTCATCGAATCTAATATTCTATGACTGTGATGCTTGCCTTTGTTCATAAATGGACTTCAGCAGTTAAAAAACCTTGCCCTCTTGGCCTTTTTCCAGGAATCGATCTGGTTGAGCCATATAAATGCGCTCTTCAAGATTGTCATTCAGAAAAATAGTCTTGACGTCCATCTGCTAGATTTCATAATTGAGGGCAACAATAATGGATAGGAGAATTTAGATGGATTTATGCATGGTTACCGACGAGAAGGCATCCTCATAGTCTATACCTTCCATTTTGGGTAAAGCCCTTGGCTACTAGACTAGCTTTAAATGTCTCCATATTCTCATCTAGAACTCTTTTTTTATTATAATTCCATTTACACCCTATGGGTTTTAACCCTTCAGGAGGATCTACAAGTTTTCAGACTCCATTCGAGTATATCGATTATATCTCAACGTTCATGGCTTCTTGCCATAGATTTACTTCAAGACCAACTATAGCCTGAGAGTAGGAGACAAGTTCATCATGATCCTTATTTGAGACTGTTGTTAAGGCATCTCCATAAGACATGAACCGGTAAGGCTGTCTCACAACCCTCCCACTACGTCAAGGCTTCATAGGCTCTGGCCCTTTTTGTGATTCTTTCATTATTAAATCAGAAACAATTCCTGATTGGGGAGTCGATGTCCTCCCACTCAATAATTTTGGTAGCACAAGAGTGCTTCTTGAGTTCACACTTCTTATATAGTCTTCCTCAAGAAAATGTGCATTTCTGCCAATGAATGTTTTCTTGTCAGTTAGACTATAAAAGATGTATCCCTTCGCTCTATTGAGATATCCTACAAACATGAATAATTTTGATCGACAGGCTAACTTGCATGTCTTCAGTTTCAGAACATGTGGTGGGCACCTCCATATTCTAAGGTGGTAAATCGACGACTTTCATCCATTCGTACTTTCATATGGCGTGCCAAGCACCGTCTTTGACGGGACTTGGTTCAGAATGTATGCTGCTGTTTCCAAGGCATATCCCCAGAGTGAATCTGGGAGGGATGAGTAACTCATCATGGATCTAACCATATCTATCAAAGTTAGATTCCTTCTCTCTGACACACCATTCTGTCTAGAATGCCAGGTGTTGTAAACTGAGAAAGAATACCTTCTTTCTTAAGAAAGTTTTCGAACTCTCCTAGCAAGTACTCTCCACCACGATCAAATCATAGTGTTTTGATTTGTTTCTCTTATTGTTTCTCAACCATAGCCTTATACTCCTTGAACTTTTCAAAGGTTTTATACTTTGGACGCATTAGATAAACATGACCAAAACATGAGTACTCATTAGTGATGGTTGGCATTGAGTAGCTCTTTTACCCTTTGCTGAAAAGGGTCTCCTAGTCATTTTACCTTCTATAAGGATTCACATGTGGGTAGTGATCCCACGCTTAAAGTGTGCAAAGGACCATCATTCACAAATCTTTTAAGCACGTTCAGGCTAATATGTCCAAGGCGTAAATGCCACAATAGGTTAGATCGGTTGAGTTAGACTTCAACTTTTTACTATCCTTTTGTAAATCAACATTCACTTCAATGTCACATATCATTGGAACTATTGATTTTATGTAAAAAATTTATTTATCAAACAGGAAGTAGTAATTAAGAATTCATTTATAAAAATACTAATATCTTTATCAATGAAATTCAAATTGAATCCTTGCTAAATTAAACTACCTACTGAAATAAGGTTCTTCCCAAAAGCTAAGATACAATAAACATCACATAAAACCATAAAGCTATTATCAAATGATAATTTAATCGTTCTCATAGATACAACCAATACTAGTGCTACATTTCCCCAACAGAAGCTAAACTCGTCCTTGTCAAACCTTTTGATTTCCCTAAACCCTTACAACAAACAACATATATGATTAGGCTGCAGAGTCTACAATCCAAACAAAAGTGGAGTTTAGCCACATAACAAGCCTCAGTAAGAAGTACTATACCTTTAGATCTCAACTCATTAAGATAGTCTGAGCAGTTGCGTTTCCAATGATCAGCGGCTCCACAATGATGACGCTTGTCTTTCGACTTGTCTACTTTTGAGTGCCCTTACCTTTCACAGCTTTTTAGTTCTACTTCTTAGCCTTCTTGCGACATCTCCTGTGTTTCTTTTTTGCATCAAATGTGGAAGGCTTGCTTTCAGTAAAGTTTTCCTCTCCAGTCGTCCTCTTTCCCTTCAGAAAAAATGGTCTCAGTAGCTTGTAGTTCCTTCATCTATTCAGGAAGTGATGACCTTAACTTATTCTTGGAATAATTAAGCTTGAAGTTCTCAAAAGTGTCAGGCAGAGTCTCAATGATCATATCAACTTGTGTCTCGCCATCTACCTTAGCACCTGTGATCTCTATCCCATTCAAATAACTAATGATCAGCGTCATATATTATCTGACAGGAGTTCTAGGTATGATCCTGCAGTTCATTAAGTTTCACACAACTGCTTGTTTGACTTGATGACCCTGACCTCTGAAGATTTCGTTAATTTTCAACATCATATCAGTGGCAGTTTCCATGTTCTGATGTTGTTACAACACATTGCTAACAGAAGCCAAGATGTAGCACCTGACGATCTCATCAGAATGCAACCAAGAAACATAAGCATCATTTTTCTCTTGAGTCAATTCAACAATTGGCTCAAGGGGACAATGGGTTGTGAGCATAAATTTTTACTTTTCTACCGTCAGCATGATATCAAGATTACATTTTCAATCTACATAATCTTCACTAGTAAGTTTATTCGCGTTTAAGATAGTTGAGAGTGGGGATAACAACATGATTACTGAAAAGAATAAATAAAGTGGTGTAAATAAATACTCAATCATTTAAGAAAGTATGATGCATGATGCAAATACTTAAACATTTAAAAATACAATAAGAAATATTTCTTCCATGATGTTACGATCAACAATGATAGCTTGTCTCATCTAAGAACAATGTATAAGTTACTTCCTATCGCATCGAGACTCCTCTCGTTTGGTTAACGCTTTCAAGGCGTCACTACATCTAGCTTAACCAATCATCAATGATTTTGGTCACCTTAGCCCCATTAACTACCCCTATGAGGGATTCCAATGTGCTTCGGTCTAAGTGTTTAACCAACGCATCAGCTTTAAAGGTCACTATGAACTAACAGTCTGTCTAGTGACGATCATGCCTCACCATTTCCTTTACAAGCTTTAGCTTTTTAAGCAACTCGATGACTCAAAGAAACATGATTATAAAGTTTCTCCCATTGACGAGAGGACCGCTAGGGCGACTCTAAACCATTTCTCGTGCCACGAATAGGTTTGTGTTGGGGACCTTGGGAACGTTTCAACGTAAACGATCCACCCACTTAATTTTTGGAAAAATGGATTTTTTGTTGCTTTTTCAAAAACCATAACTCTTTATTAATTTGAAAAATCAAGTTTCAAAAAATTATAAACTTTTATAAAAAATAAATCATAATTTAAAATTTATAACTTTTATAAAATTCACATTGTATTTAAATTATAACCCATTATAAATTTAAACTACAATGATGTATGTACATGACATTTTTATATTGGCATATCCCTATTTCTATATGGCATAATATATGTTGATGTGAGATTAATAATAAATCATTCATTCAAAACTAACCTCCTTATTGGCTCATTTCTAATTGCAACCCATAAAAAGAATAATAATTAAAAATAATTATAATATTATAATACTAGTCTTCATGGTGTCTGTGATTGCCTCATTGTCCTTTAGAAAGTCCCACCAATTTGTAACTCTTTACAAAAGTCCATTCTCAATTTAAAATTCAAAATTCAAATTTAAAATTCAAGAAAAATAAGTTTGAACCACGAATGGTTCGTGGACGGAATATCAAAAGTCTTTTCTAAAACTTATTTGATTGAATTGAATAATTAAAAATTAAAATAATAAACGATCATGCATATCATATATTTAAACAAATATGAAAAGGTTGAAACGATTTTCACATTTGTAATGTATCAGAGATTTTCTGAATTGGTAGAACCCTTGTATTTGTTCTTCACGTTCTTCAAACTTCAAGATCCAAATCTTCAAGCTTGATCTTCAAGAACCAAAATCTCAGTACGATCTTCAAAAACCAATTTTCCAAAATTTTCTTCACACCAATAAGTTGTTAATTTTAGAAATATACCTCATTAGAACTTGTTTAGGAACTGAGTGTGAGGTCTCAAAACGATTGAATAAGAAAAATCAAAATTTTCTTCTGTCAATTTGAAATTCGGGAGCAACATGTAGGGGAGGTAGAAAACACTTTTTCTCTCTCTCTGTGTAATTACACACAGTATTGATCAGTATCAATTACTATGTTCTAGAGTTGTATTGTATCAGATAAAATTCGTGTGGAATCAAATTACTATCACATATATATAGTTTTTAATTTTAGGAATTTTTAATATACCCTTATATTCCAAATTTATGAAAATTAACCCCAAAATAACCACCATGGCCGAATTTTGTATATATCCTCTTAGAGTTTGTGTTAAATCGAAATTCATCAATCCAATTGATAAATTTAATTGATCTCTCTATCAATTAATTTCTTTTTATTTACTAATTATCTAATAATTAGAAAATAATAAATTAATTAATTTTAATCCAATTAATCACACTTAACTAATTAAATGACAACACCCATCACATATGAGTGTAGAAAATACACCTTGGCATCAAAATATATTTTGGTTCAATTGATATTGTTTCTTCTATTCCTGATCTCATGAGCTATTCCTGAGACTGAATGGACCCACATGAACAAATCTATAGGATTCAAATACCCGATGGATTTATCTTTATAAATTACTGACCTATTTAATCCTGACATAGTACGACTCCACTATAGGTTCGATGCCAAATCAATTCTCGATTCATGCGCGCTACATTTTCTATTAGTGCAAATAAAGAGGCCTTAGACAGGGGGATCCCATTTTCCCTTTTCTCTTTATCATTTGCTCTGAAGCTTTCTCTGCTATCATGGAGAATTCCGATACATCTGACTTATCTCCCATCTCTTTTTGCTAATAATAGCCTCTGTTTTGTCGTGCTTCTGAAGACATGCTGATATGGGTGGATTTCCTACTTAAGGAGTATGGTGCGGCTTCCGACCAGGTTGTTAATTATCAGAAAATTTACATTATTTTTAGTTCAAATATCTATATTTCTGAGAAGTGGCATCTAGCAAGGGTGTTGAACATGGATACTAGCACGAATCTGGGTAAATATCTTAGGCTGGAAACTAATTTTGGCTTAGCTAATCGGGTTCTCTTTAACAACATAAAAAAGAGAGTCATTAGTCTTATTGAAGGATGGTCTGAAAAGTGGTTATTTGCTTCGGGTAGGGAAATTATGATTAAAGCTGTTGGACATGCTATCCCTATATATACCATGTCTTGTTTTAAGCTGCCTTTTCTCTTATTGATGATCTTTGTATCCGACTGAATAAATTTTGGTGGAATGGTTCTTCAAATAAATCTGTTTCACAATCCACCTAATATTTTAACATATTACGCATCGTGAATATCAATAACAAAAGCGGGGAATATAAAATTACTATTTTATCCCTCTTGTTATTATTTTCTTATCTCATTTATTGACAGTGAATAAAAAAGACATAATAGTGGATTGTCTCGTATAATTCACAAGTCTTAATCAATGACTCAATTCATTGAATAATAAGCTAGGTTTATTTATTCATGCACCCATCAATAAAAGCATATGGTGATATTATTGCTTTCGCAATCCACCCAATAGCAGAGATATTATCCACCAATTCGAACTCACTCATTTGATATATCAAATATTTCAACTAACTAAGTCAAGCTATGTATTTACCTCAGGATTAAAGTAAATACAAAAATACCCTTAAGGTGTAACAATTAGATTTAGAGCTAGGTAAACAATTTTTGCTCAAAACTAATTTATTACCGGTCTATTCAATATGTTTCATAACACGTCTAGTTAACCATTTGTGTCTCCACTCTCATGCCCCAAGACTAGCATCCATTGGTTCAACCAAATAGTCATAATTAGATTCAATTTCCCAGTCGACCTAAGACTGTGAATAATGTTCTGAACTATTTCAGAAGAATTTATTTGGAAGACCCATTTGTCTTTACTCTTTTTACGATGATAATAATTTGAGGACTTGAGTAAACTATAAACACAATTTAATTAAAAGAAATTATTTATTTATTTATTAAATTCACTAATATAAAATGTCTGAGAAATAACTAAATACTCATAAATAGTTATTACACCCTATTTTATGGACATAATTCCAACACTACCACCATGGCAGATAATGCTTCCACTCCCATATGGTGGTGGTGAGTTGGTTGACATTCCAAATGATGTTACAGTCTGGGTCTTCCATCAGTTGATGTCAATTATATGAGTTATAATGTCAATATTGATTATTTAGTCATTAAATATCATACTAAAGCATATTTCAAATAATGCAGGCGTCAACGGAATGCACGACATGCATGTGGTACATGATTGGCGATCTCAATAGTCTGTTCTTTGAGAAAATGTTGAGTGCATGTGTGGCGATGGTGAAGGCGATGATAAATGCCAAAGCATAATGAAAAAGGGATAAGGAAATTGTAAACTTACTATCTTTCCCTAATTGTTTTTTGGTTTGAGCCAAAATATTCAAATTAACACTTATAGCTTACATTTTGAGTATTTACACCTGTAGGAAAAGTTGCAAAAACACCTGCAAATGTATGAAACTTCAACAAGAAGGCATGGTGGTGATGATGATGATGAAGATGATTATGAAGGTACTGATGAAGGTCATGATGACAATGGTGAAGATTCAGTTAATGATGATGAAGATGAAGATGATGACGCTGGTGAAGATACTGAATTGAAATGAGAACATGAATGGCGTAGAAAGTATTTACATGATGCTTTGTCGAAAAAGAGAAAAGTTACACCCTAACGCTTTGTCAAAGTTTATATGAACTTTTTAAAGTCTATTTGAATTTTAAACTGGATTATAAGTTTGTTAAATGTATTTTTTGAATTTTTTAAATTCTGGCTGCATTTTGTTGGACATATTATGGGTATAAAGAAATGTTTTGATTATGGATTTTGTAATATTTATGGGGTGGTTCTATCCAATCGTTGTCTAGAATTTTAAACTGGATTCTAAGTTTGTTGAGTGTATGCTTTAATTTTATACTGGATCTTAAGCTTTTTATGTATAATGATAAAATTTACAAATTGTCATGTTATCAAAATTGACCATGTTATTGACATTAACATAACCAATCGTAAATTTTTCAGATCACGAGGACATGGAAAAATCAGTATGTTCTGTGGCCATTGTACCAACATGGCCATGTTGGGCAATAAGGGCGAATCATTATTGGTAACATGGCGATTGGATACCAATCGCCATACTATCACTGACCATTGGCCCTTGTTGGCCCAACATAGCTACTTGGGTCAATTGCCACTGATGGAATGGCGATTGGGGCCCAATCGCATCCAACAGACCGCAATCACCATTCAACAGTGGAGAAATGCCATTGATAAATGACGATTGGGGCCTGCTGGACGTGTTTGGGTCCCAATCACCATTCTACCAAGTGGTCACGTTCGGCCAACAAAGGCCAATCACCATTGATAGATTGGTGATTGGGTCCCAATCGCATCCAGCAGGCCCCAATCACCATTCATCAAAAGTGATTTGCTTGAGAGACTGGCGATTGGGTCTTAATTGTCATGCTCTTAGTTGACTTTTTATTGTTAATAGGGTTGGTAGCTGATTGTTGTGCAATTAATCTTTATAAACCATCCTTAAAAATCAAATTTTCACTCAACTAAACACATTCTCACTACTTCTCAAGTGCTCTAAAAATCGATTGTTTAAATCATCAATTTTCAACTCCAAATAAGTGATCGGCTACACTGAATAGGTAATGTTTGCTTAATTTTCTTTAATTTTTTAAGATTATGTGTAAGTTAGATGCACTATTGATTATCATCAACTTTAACAAATTTTTTCTTTTTTCAATATAGTTTAAGCATATATAAAGATGAGTCATCCTGATGTATCCATAAACCTGAGTGAGATGAGTATGCGACTGGGTTCATCTACATTAGAAAACTTGTAAAATGAGGATCTCATTGGTCAAATATTTGATACATTACAAGAGGCCGAAGATTTCTACTATACATGCGCACGTGATATTGGGTTCAGTGTATGAAAGATAATAAACACAAGAATAGAGAGGGAGAAACTGTGTTGCGAAGATGGGTTGCTCAAAAGAAGGAGTCCGGGAGAAAAAATATATGGGCAGAGAGGACATTAAGTGAGAACCAAGAGGATTGATAAGAGTGGATTGTCATGCTTGTTTTAGAGTAAACTTTGATAAGAAGACGAAAAAATGGGTCGTTAAATATTTTGAAACTAAGCACAACCATCCCACCGCCTCATTAGAAGACGTGCCCTTTCTTCGATCTAATAGAGAAGTGAGTGAAGCGGACATGGCTCAGGCAACATGATTGTACACTGTTGGTGTCAGGCTAAGGCAAGTGTTTGATTACATGGTCGAGGAAGCATGCGATTATAAACATGGAGTTTTGAAGGATAGATCTCTACAATAAGATGGACAATCAGCAAAAATCACGGGTAATCGAAACAGATTCAGAGGTAGCTCTTACTTTTTTTAACTATAAAATTAAAGATGGATCTGGATATGTATTGCAAATACAACATGGACAATGATAATCATCTTGAAAATTTATTCTGGGCTGATTTGATGTGCCAAGTTGACTATCACTATTTCGGTGATGTATTGGCGTTCAATACGACCAACATGATGAATGCATACAAGAAGCCGCTCGTGATTTTCCTTGGTGTGAATAATCACTACAAGACCACGATATTTGGTTGTACGTTATTGCACTACAATAAAAACCACTACGATAGCAGCCAAAAAACGCTATCATAGGGTTCCGATAGCGTTTTTGAAAATGTGATGTATACCGACGTTATTAAAAGTCCCTACCTACGATAGTATTTTTAAACGCCATAAAAAAGCCAATGATAGCGTTTAAAAACGTTATAAAAAGCCTTCATAGAATTTTAAAAATGCTGTAGATGGTTTTTTATAGCATTTTATAACTGCTATCGTAGGTCTTTCATTGCGTTTTATAAATGCGATCTTAGGTCTTTTATAGTATTTTTCATTACTTATTTTTTGTTAACGTTATTAAATATTTTTATCTTTTTTTATTACTTATACTCACAATTGTACAAATATAAAAAATAAAAAACTTTTCAAAAAATATCACGAAATAACAAAATCACATATCATTTTATTTAATTAGTCCAAATTGTTACATACTAATTGTCTACTAGAAATCACATCTCAAAATGATAATTACATATCGATTGTTACATAGAGCAAAAAAAAGTAATATATATATATATATAACTAGAATCTAGTATAAATTCACATCTAGGAACTAAAGGTAGAGATACCCTACGAGGCCCACTTGGTGAGGAGGTGGTGGCATAGGTAACTGTCTTGGTGATGTTTCAGGACAAGATCAAAGTGTTGTACCAAAACATGAATGATCCATTTAGATGAGGGAGCAAGCCTCCTATTCAAAATAGTCCAATTTAAATAATCAACAACTAAGAAATGACTTATTAGATAAGGAAGTTATATTCCACAATTCCCTCAACTAAAAAAGCGCCAGGTAATATAGAATGCTAACCTACGACGTCTCTTGCTGTGCACCATTGCCATCATGTGAGCCAACAACTCATGGTAGATATACTATTCCAGATAATTCCAAATAGTATCTTTTAGAATTGGAATGAAAGTTGTAATTGCAGTTCGAGAGCACCCTGACTTAGCAAATGACAATATTTGATCAAAATAGTATGCAAAATGGCAGGTTAAGCTTATGATCTTCTAAGAGATGATGAACAAACACTTGGTATGAACTCACAAAAACATTGAGTTTGACTGCCAAAACTTACAAACATTGGTAGAATCCCACTAATGCACCAAAGATCAATTTCTTATAAAACCCCAACAAATTCCCTAGAGATCAGTGTCTAAACACGATATTAGAAGAAAAAAAAACCTTAGTGCATTAGACAAAAAATCCCCAAAAGAAGGGGTAGTCGTATTAGATAAAAAATCCCCATAAATGGCATTTCTTTCCCCCAAGTACAACAAAATAAAGAAAAGTTATCTGTCCAAAGTTTTCAATCAACCCCAACAGTATGAAATATATTCCAGCAGTACAAAAAACATCAATAGAATTAGGCATTGCCCATTTAATATCAAGTCCACTCAAAATGCAATTCCACATAGTAATACTACTATGTGCAAAGCAAAAGCAAATGTGGATTGGGTTCCTCCTCCAACCACAAAATGAGGACTTATATTGACAACTAAAATCGCTTCTCTTAAGGATATATATTATATTTAGAGAGGATGTGTAAGCGAAAAAATAGTTTCTCTTAAGAATACTTGTTAGTTTCTACCACATTCTCTTCCCATGGGAAAGTTATGCCTTGATCACAATTCATAACAGTGAAAAAAGATTTCACTGCAAACTTTTGGTTGAAGGGGACCAACATATTTGGTCCTCTTGGGGTCCATTAAAGGGTCTGGAGCTTAAATACTACATAAGATGCAAAAGAAACATAATGGTCATATCACAATTCAAAAAATTATACAATTAAAAGAACGACAAGGGTAGGATATTAATAAAGTCCAATGTTTAAACACCCAAAATTGTAACAGAAATGGTAAATAATCCTAGATATGTTCAACACTTCAGAAATCAAGATAAAGCTTAAATTATACCTCCTTCTTCAAACTCCAACAAGAAATCAACTATACCTTTAATCTGTGATTGGATGAATATCGATGTTGCTCTCATTATCGACATCTTGTCCAAAATACAAAGAGATTTTATGTTCTGAATACTTAAAGCTTAATAAAAAAACAATAAACAAAAATCAGTCCAAAATCTAACTTAACTCTTGGCTCAAATTAAGAGATATAAATCACTTGCAAAATAAATCTTTTGGCTTATAAGAATCGAAGCAAGAATAATGGAAATCACTTACAAAACCATGTTTCTTTTCTATTTTTTCATCGTAATGAACCAATTCATGGAAATCAAAGATATTATCCGGCAACATAGCATCAAAAGTAGATGCCTCACTAAAAGGTAAAATAATAAAAAAGAAAACATAACTAATTTTAGTAGAAGTTTGTTTAGGTGAATCCAAATTGTTCCTGAACATAATTACTTCCAACAATGTATCTACAATCAATGGAAAAACAATAAAAGAATTGAAACAACTGCAGCAGTTATTTGAAAACAAAAAAAAGAAAAAAATCACAGTAATCAGGATGGGAAAAGTAGAACATCCAGTGCGCTGAACCACATCCAATAGTCTAATGGTTACTAACAGAGCCCATTAATTGCTTTAATCAAATTAACGTCAATACCCAGTCTATTTTATAAATAAATAACCAAGAAAACCAGGTTTGGGAGTTGAACGGAAACTAGAATTAAAAAGAAGACAATAATCACATATGATGAATATAACTTAAAGCTAGATTTCACTCACAAAGAACTTAAATCAGGAAAAACCTAATAGGATTAGTAAAATTTAGAATGTGTGAAAACCGCCTCCCCCTCCCTTCCAAGGGTTTTGGCTTACTTCTATTTCATAACAGATCATAACAAAATGAACTACATTTAAAAGCCAATCAAGGGAAATTTAAAGCATATTTTTTATTCTTAACAAGAAATCAAAGGATTGATGCGTTGCAAACAGAGAATTAGGGATTTTACCCAAGATAAATTAAAGCTGGAACTAGGAGAAGTTTGCTAAGATAAAGCTACGACACATATCTTAGAGAGATCTTCGAGAGAGAGCTAAAATAAAGAGCCTCGAGAGAGAGCCAGTGGCGAGACAAAGCTAGACAGAGCTGAGAGATGGAGCTGCGAGAAAAGGCTTAGAGATAGAGAGAAACAAGAGAGAATCTGGGACATAGATCTGAAAGAGAGAGTTATAAGAGAGACATGCAAGAGAGGTTGAGAGAGAGCTTCACCTCGCGAAGAGAGAGCTCTGTGAGCTTCGTTGCAGAGAAAGCTTTGTGACCGTTTAAGAGAGGTGTAAGAGATTATGTGGATTTGGGACAAAAGAGTTTAAATGTCTTTTAATTGATTAGGCAGGTTTGGGATTTTTGTCCCCCATCCCCTTGCCCTGCGTAAAAGACCAGCCTCTCATAGCATTTTAGAATAAAACGCGATCCTTCAGTGCTATTTAAGCACATAATTCTTATAGTGTTGGTTGATGAGACCGTTGAAATCTATCAATGGGTATTGAAGACTTTTTTGGATGCCATGGAAAATAAGATGCCTCAATCAGTCATTACAGATGGCGATAAGGTGATGCGTAAAGCAATCAAGATGGTGGTCCCCAATTGTAATCATCGACTTTGTGCATGGCATCTCGAACTACATGCCCAATCAAATGTGCATAACCCAAAACTTTTATAGGTTTTCAAGAGAGTCATGTTTGATGTCCTTAGTGAGGAGGAGTTCGAAGAGGAATGAGATCGTTTGATTGAGTCGTTCAACCTTAGGTAAAATAAATAGGTAAAATAGATGTATATGAAACGTGAACACTGGGCGGAGGCCTTTTAACATGACAAATTCTTTGCGTTCATGAAAACTACACAACAATCAGAAGGTATGAACACATATCTCTACTGATTCGTTGGACGTCGATCTAAACTATTTGAATTTATACTAAAATTTGATCAGGCGTTGGTGGATATTCGACACACAAAGAGGTTGGATGATTTTAAACGTGTGCACAAGTCTGCAAATGAAACGAATGTGCTTCAGACACACTTATGTGCATTAGAGCAGCATGCGACAAATGTGTTAACCCATAAACTGTTTAAACGTGTGTGTAAGGAGATCATGAGTGAGGCAACGTTTATAGTTTGTGGTTTGACACATGATGGGGAGGCTCAGAATAATTCATTGGTCGAGTTTGGGGTGCCGAATGATTCATACATAGTGACACGAGACCATCAACTTGATACACTAAACTACAGCTATGGCAAGTTTGAATCAGTGGGGATACCTTGTCATCATATGTTCACTATTATGAAAGCTGAACACTTGCAAGAGATTCCAAGCACGTGCACCTAGGTTGGTGGCGGATCACTACGAAGAGTCATATGCTACTAGCTAGGTCAAGCCATTCTCATCAGGATACAGATGAGACAATATTATTTCAGTATAATTCGATCCAACCAGCTACCAAAAGGCTTGCTCACTTTACGGCAAAGTCAAGTGAACGGTCAACTAACCAATTTTGCAATATTCTAAAACGCTTATCTCAAAGCTTTTAGGTCCTCCTCCACTTGAAGTTACAAACATTAAGAATTTTGTAACGGTCTGGTCGTTCCACACCAACATCGAAGGTTGGTTCAAGTCCACATGTCAGCAGCATATGCCAACTTCTCCAGATAAAAAGCTTCAACAAAATGAACTTATTAGTAGATTTACGTATGTTAACATGTGAAAAAAAGGTCAATGTACACTAAATCTATTATCTAGATGTATAACAAGCATCCAGTAATGCTATCATGGTGATTCTTTTGAAACTTCGTGACACCATCCATACAATCTTTAAAACAAGCAGAAGCCTTCTTTGGATGGATGGTCGCATGTGTCTTCACCACGCGCAACCTCAAATGACTGACAACTAATTTTGATCGAGGGGATAACAAAAATCTGACGGTGTATAGCACAAATGCTTGCCTCCAATAGTCACCGTTAGACTCCTCAATCAAGAACCTCGATAAGGTGTTCACCAAAATATCTCATTGAACGTTCACCCATTTTGCCCTTATATATTTGACTTCATTCACATCACCATCAAATTTTATCTCCTCGCCACCGTCGATGATGCCCAATATAGAAATCATATCATTTATTGTCACATTGAATGTCGACCCATGAACATTCAATGTGCAGGTGGTTGGATCGAAGCAACCTAATAGTTGCTTCCATAAGTTCCTCCTCAACTTGTGGCATTGCATTTTCAACAACCCTCTAAATCCCATCTCCACATCCCTTTCTTCTTCCCCTCATCAAAATTTATAAGAAGGACCACAAATTTCTCAGGAGTACAGCGTGTGAGCAACTTTCGTTAATGACATACCTTATCGAATGACTAGGATTGGTTTGTTTCGCTCTACCTGCAAAGGCATGGATTTCATTATCCTTGAAAAAAAGGATTTTCACTTCCTTCGTCATCTTGTTCCAAACCGCAACTTGTTGTTTTCGTTCTTGCATATCACAAACTCATTTAAAATACAATAAAAACTTATCAATTCCATGTCATATGAATTGTTAAATTAAACATACTTACTTCATCCATAAGCTTTCCCCCTGAAGCCTTCATTTTAGCACATTCTTTTGCACTATTTTAATTATAAAAATAACATTAACATTGCTACAATTGATATGAAAATATGTAACATTAAATTTATGATCTCATTAATTACTTACAAGAAGTCAATGGAACCACTTACTGTCTTCTTTAAGTTCACATTTATGTTAGCCATCTGAAATAAATGTTAACATCATCAAATTTAGCGCGTGACAATGTTTTTTTATCATGATCATCCATGATAGTAATTTGTAATAGGCTTAGCACCATCTAGTTAGAATGCTAAGGTCACATGTACCATTAAATTGATGTTCATAATGTTATGTTCTAATATACATCTGTCCATATTATGTTATTAATTGGAAGTGACATACATCAACAATCTGAATTAATTAATTGGAAGTAAATGAATTATAGCAATGACTATTTGAGATAACAAATTAATTGGAAGTGACATACATCAACAATCTGAATGAATTAATTGGAAGTAAATGAATTATAGCAATGACTATTTGAGATAATAAATTAATTGGAAGTGACATACATCAACAATCTGAATGAATGATAAACATGATGTGAATGTCAATGGCTTGCGAAAATCAAGATAGGATTTCACGAAAATATGGATATGTAAAGAATTTAAAGAATGTAAGAAACTTAGTTGATCTAGTTGGAACATGCTCTTCTTCAAGTTTTTCATAATTTATCTTGTTAAAAGAATCATATTAGTAAATCTTCACCACACTTGTAAGCTAGTTAAAAACTCTATAAAAGTCCAAATCTCTAGAATCATATAAAAAATGACGTTGATCAAGTAGTTCTCTCTAAAGTAGGACTTTCTCTTTTATTTGATTGCTTGAAAGATTACATGTACTTTTTTCTATAGGAAAAGGATAACATGTAATATCTACTTCCAACTACAATATTCTGTATAGAAATATGAAAAAGGTAAAACATTAGAAACTCATCTACAAACATAGAAAGCTCTATTTGA
The DNA here is from genome assembly GCA_003255025.1 of Datisca glomerata. Taxonomy (NCBI): domain Eukaryota; kingdom Viridiplantae; phylum Streptophyta; class Magnoliopsida; order Cucurbitales; family Datiscaceae; genus Datisca; species Datisca glomerata. The sequence goes on along the minus strand of QANY01013229.1, from coordinate 446,598 downwards.
TTAAGTACTAAGAGACATTTTACAATTTGACTCACTGCTGATCCACCAAAAAAGGAAAGACAAAAGACTTGGCCTTGTTACTTAGTCGCCATGAATCAAGAATCACACCTAGTTCAACCTTAAACGTTCAAAAATAAAATAATTTCTCTACCCATTAAATAGCACGTTCCCAACTCCAACCTTCTACCAAAAATCAATATATATCATTTAAACATAGAACATATTGTCAGGATTGAGGGCACACACAAGAGAAGGGAACGAGTTATAAAATTTTGTTGATTTTAAGTACAATCCAGCCCATCACTTAAATAATGACAAATATAGAAAAAAAACATCTTAGATACAACTCATATGATGATTATACAGGGAAAAAAACCTTGTACAGAACAAAGAAAGAAAACAACGAAAGTAAAGGGGAGAGAGATAAGAAAAGTGTGATTACCTTGTAGAAATGATGATTACCTTATAGAGAACGACAAAGATAAGGCACGACAGAGAAAGAGCACGACTGAGAGAAAAAGACCACTGTGGCAGAAAAAACTGTGGAGGGAGAGAGGCCACGCCAGAGAGAGCGCGACACAGAGAGAGCATGACAGAGAGAGAGAGAGAGAGAGAGAGCACGACTGAGAGTGAGCAGGCAGAGATCCATTGTAGAAAGTAACATTGTGGGATGGTGAACTAAACGATAGAGGTTTTTTGTTTTATATTATTGATATGGTCAAATATTATTTTGTCTCATTGGAAGGCCTGTATTTCATTTTTCCATCTGTTTGTTGTGGAGCTTTATTATTGTTTATTCAAAGAAATTTATTTTATCTTCGATTATTGAATAATGTCTGCTATGAATTCAGACTCGTTTCCTATTCGATTTACGGGTAAGAGCTATTCTGCCTGGGAATTTTAGTTTCAGATATTTGCTACTGGAAAGGATTTAAGGGCATATAGATGGCAATACTCTTGCACCCAAGGAGACCAAGGAACTTGCACATCGGCTGGTGAAAGATGCACGTGTGAAGACATGGATCTTAGGGCCTATTGATCCATTTATCATTCTAAATTTGAAGCCTTACAAAACTACAAAAAACATGTGGGAATATGTGACTCTGTTCACGATATTCATCCATATCACGATACCTCGACTATTGAAATTGCTAATAGAAGTCATTTACCTATTAATGTTGTCGGGGATCTTAATTCTTCATTTCGTGATGTTTTTCTCTTATTACATTTATCTACTAATCTTATTTCAGTTGGTCATTTAGTTGATATCACATGTGATGTCCATTTTTCTCGTGATGGTTGTCTTGTGCAGGATCATGTGTCGAGGAAGATACCCGCGAATGGGCCGAAAGTTGGGAGATTGTTTCCATTAAATTTTTCTGTTCCATCTCATCTATCTTTATTTTGTATGACAATCAATAATAAGAGTGTGGTATGACACAAACATTTAGGTCATCCAAACTCTGTTGTTTTGTCTAATCTTTTGAAATCTAGTTTGTTGGGTAATAAAGAATATGTTTCCTCTTCTTTATCTTTTGATTGCTCTACATGCAAACTGAGTAAGAGTAAGACTCTTCCATTTCTAGCTCAGGTTAGCAATGCGAATAAATGCTTTGATATTGTACATAGTGACATGCAGGGCATTAATCCTATCATTTCCCATGCTTCCTATAAGTATTTTGTGACATTTATTGATGATTTTAGTCGATACACTTATGTATATTTTCTTCATGCCAAATCTGAGATCTTTTATGTTTTCAGGACTTTTGTAGCCTATGTTGAAACACAATTCTCTACGGGTTTTAAAGTTTTGAGATCTAACTCTGGGGGGGAATACATGTCACACGAATTTCATGCGTTTTACAATAAAAAAAGGTATCATCTCCTAATGCTCATGTCCTTCTAGTCCACAACAAAATGGTGTTGCTGAACAAAAAAATTGTCACATCTTGGATGTTGTTCGTACATTATTGACCGAGTCTTATGTTCCTTCTAAGTTTTGGGTCGAAGCTTATCTACGGTAGTTTATTTGATTAATCGTCTACCATCACAAACTTTAAATTTTGATTCTCTCTATCATCGAATACATAAACAACATACTTATCTTGATCTTCATACTTTTGGATGTGTTTGTTTTGTCCATTTTCCTTCTCATCGACATCATAAACTCTCTGCTCAATATGTTAAATGTACTTTTTTGGGTTATAGTATTTTACACAAAGGTTAAAGGTGTTATGATCCATGCTCTAACTGAATCTGTATGTCTCATAATGTTGTGGTTTTTTAGCATAAATTTCTTTTTCCTACCCATATTGAGTCTTTGCCTGAAATCAATACTCTTATTTGCTTTGGTGAGATACCTCTTATTCCTGAGTGATTTAAACTAGGATTTGTGTATAAGCAACGTCAACCAACTTTGCCCCTTCTTGACATCGGACCCGACATCTGAGCATATTCAGACGCTTACTATTGAGCTTGAGTTGACGTCCATTATCGATCCACTTTCTAAGCCTCCTGCACTTGGGTTCCGACGCTCAACTAGAGTTTCACGTCCTCCTGATTGGTATGGTTATCCTCCTGAAGTATATGATTTCTTGCATACTTCTCTTCATGATACTTTGTCTTCTGTTCCCATTCCTACTTATTTTTTGAGACTGTGAAACATGAATGATGGTAGAAGACAATGGATGAGGAGCTTCAGGCTCTTCAAGAGAATCATACTTGGGATGTTGTTCCCTGTCCATCCACCATCAAAGCAATTGATTATAAATAGGTTTACTCGACTAAGCTTTGCTCTCATGGAACTCTAGACCGTTATAAGGCACGATTGGTGGCACTTGGTAATCGACAAGAATATGAAGTTGATTATGAAGAAACCTTTTCTCTAGTAGCAAAGATGACTACAGTGCGTACTGTGCTTTATATTGCCGCTTCTTAGAGGTGGTCACTCTTTTAGATGAATGTCAAAAATGCATTTCTTCATGGTGACTTAAAGGAGGATATTTACATGAAACCTCCCTTAGGTCTATTTTCTTCTCTTTCTCCTCATGTGTGTAAGTTGAGACACTCTTTGTATGGTTTGAAACATGCTCCATAAGCATGATTTGAGAAGTTTCGATCTACTTTGCTGAGATATCAGGACGTATAATAGTTAAATAGTTCAAGCTTCCAACCAACTGTCGATACTCCGTAGGATCAGATAGGAGATCCCCCTCCTCTCGTTAGTACTTCACATTAACCTCCGTTAGAGTGTCCACATAAGAGGAATCTTGTAAACCTGCTAAGGTAGTTAAGTCATGGGTACATTTGTGTTGGTTTAAGAATATACCAAATGAATCAGTGTAGACCTCCAAGCATAGAGAAATAAGAAAGTTGTCCAAGATCTTTCATATGAAAAGAATCATAGAGATGCTGCTAAAGGCGGGTAATCAACATAGAATCAGTTTCATAACACAAACGATTGATAAGACAATACCAGCTGATGTTTTGTAGATGAACAAAGAAGATTCGTATTGACTTTGCATGAAAGAGAATTTTTTGTTCAACAAGTAAGTCAATTCCTGCACTTTCCCTGTTGGTTCTCCTATTCGTGTGATTGCTTTTAGTGATGTTGATTGGGTTACGTGTCTAGACACTTGTAGAACCGTCGCATGATGGTGTATGTTTTTTGGGTCTTCCTTAATCTCGTGGAAAAGTAATAAACGAGCTTGAGTTTCCAAATCACTGAGTCTGAATATCGTGCAATGTCTGATGCTTGCTTAGAAATGGTTTGGCTTTGTGGTCTTTTCTATGAATTTTGTTTTACACCGCATGATCTCACACCTCTTCATGCCGACAACACTAGTACCATTCAAATTTCTGCAAATCCGGTTTATCATGAGTGTACAAAACATATAAAGTCGATTGTCATTCGATTCATGAGGCCTTTGATACTTTCTTATTCAATAGAGGAAACCTCTCATGGAGAGATCATTCCGTCTAATTGACAAAAGTATGAAAATTTGAGTTCAAATTAACTAACTTGCTTTGGGCATGTAGTTGTCACACTTCACTTGATTAGAGCAAGTGGGATGTTCTGTATACTTGTTAAGCAATATTATCTGCAACACTTGTGAAGAAATACTAGACGGAAAGCATTCTCTAGAAAATAATACTAAGTCATTCTCTCTTTGTTTTGAGCAAGTGTGAACTTTAGTTTACAAGCTTTGATCCAGTAGTTACATGCTCCGCGTAAATAGCTCCACCATTCTTGTGTTCAAAATAACAAAAAAACTGTGTTCACCACTTACTCACAATAATTCACTAGAGCATGTTAATTGCAAAACCACTTTTGTATGCATGTACAATGTCAAAGGTTGCTTTCCATAGCCATTTTGTCTGCATCAAGAAGCATTTTCCTTCGTTTGTAGACAAGAATCTAAAACTACTAGAGGTGATGCACCGAAAACAATGCTTATTTTTTAGAGCTCAAATCTGTCATGACCTTTATAAATAAGTCCTATAAAAATTTGAAAACAATTAAAGCCACGTCTGATTTTGATAATGAAAATCAATACATAGGTCATACTTCAAGCAAGTTCTCATTTCAATTTTCAAAAATTAAGTTGAATAAAATAAATTTTAAACTACGTACCAAGAGATTACACAATTTCAATTTGTAATAAAAATAACTGTATAATACGAAATTATAAATTTAAATTTTTTAATAGATGAAATGGCCAATTTGGTTGGAGTAAAAAAAGGAAAATGCCTCTGAGAATTCTTGTAGTCTTCCTAAATGATACATGATACAGACATAACTTTAATTTAAAAAAATGATAAATAAATCAATTCTTTTAAAATTATTCTGGTTAGGTTGTGAGAATGCAATATTTCAAGGTTGACTCAAGTCTTAATGAAACATAAAACAACCAAGGTTGACTCAAGTTTTAATGAATTTTAGTTTGAATATTAAAAAATTGATTTTAATCCTTTCAAAATTAAGAATAAAATGATAGAATTTTGGTATTACATATTATTAAAACGGGGTAGATTTGAAATTAACAGTTCTGAATTTTTTTGTCAGTAAAACTAAAAATAAAAGGAGGCTTGTGCCATTTCTCAAATTACAGAGATTTATATATCATTAAACAAACTACATGGGTGCCCTTTGACCTGATAGAGGGTTAGGGTTCGACCCCTCCCCTCCCCCTTGCTAATATATTGTTTACACCCTTATACACTTGGAAAAAATTATTGTACTTCGAGAGTATCGTTCTCTCTCATGTAAAAAATTGATATTTAATAAAAAAATATTTTTTAACATTTTTTATCAAATGTCAGTTTTTCATTTGATTGAGTAGAGTACTCATGGAGTATTGTAAATTTTCCTAAACACATGATGATTAACATACATGTAGTCTTATATTGTCTAAGAAAAAAAAGCAATGATGTAAAATTTCCAATCTACCCGACACGACTCATTAAAATGGGTTTAACTACGTGGCTTTAATAGACATTTGGCATGATATCAGTGAGTACCAATAATTGTGGTACTTCGGAGTATCAATTTTTTCTATCAAGATGAACCCTAATCTTATAGGGTTATTTGTAATAATATACCTTAGAACTTTGACTTGGAAATATATATACCTGTTGACGTCGAAAACTTCAAAGTGAGGTTGCATGCAATATCCTCCCAACGTGAAAATCCTATTGGTCAGGGACTCTGCAAAACACAAACAAAGAAGCTGAGAGACGAAGAGAATTGGGGGTGATTTCCTTGCCTAAAGGGCCTCCGATGCCAAAGTAAATATTTTGAAGTAATTTTGGCAGAGTTTTTCTTAGGGGAGGGTCGGTTACCTTGTCTTGTTGTAGGTGAGGTATTTATACTTGAAGCCTCACCTAAGAGGAAGCATGTCGATGAAACTTCGATGACGTGGTCAAAGGAAGCGTGTCGAAGACGCCTTGGAGACATGACGGCTTTGTTTGTCATGACGGGTTGGGGGCGACATTTCATGCCCTTATTCCTCAAGTTGACATAAAGGTCGAAGTGACTTGAAAGAGACTTGTCTGACATGAGAGACAGCATAGACACCTAAACTAAAGGTTGGATAGGGAGGCGCCACTTCGATTCCTACTTTCGACGTGTAATGATGGTGCTGACGTTGAATTGTTTTCAGGTCCTCTGAGTCTTCAGCACGTGTTTACTGCTCCCACGAGCTCTGCCTTTCCCGACCTACCTTTGTTGTGGGTTGGTGAGGTCAGGTCGGGTAGGACTTATGGCCTGTGACTAGGACTTGGCGGGATTCCCACAACGTGCCATGGTACTGTTAGGACACATATATTTCTTCCCTTGATTGGCTTCCAGAAAGCACTCGTAACAAAACAATACCTATTTTTGAAACTAAGAAATGTATATCAATGACCCACAAAATTAAGGATATTCAATCATCTCTCTTATCTTTCCAATGCACTTATCAAATAAACCATAGTCTCCATTTTTGCTTCCTCTTCATCTTGTTTCTTCTATATTTTCTCTTCTTTTTCTTCAACAAAGCTTGCTGCCTGAGTGAAAAGTTGTGCTTCTTCTTCTTCTTCTTCTTCTTCCCTAGCCCACAAAACTAAAGATACTCAATCATCTCTCTTATCTTCCCAAATGCACTTATCAAATCAACCATAGTCCCCATTTTTGCTTCCCCTTCATCTCGTTGCTTCTCTATTTTCTCTTCTTCTTTTTCAACGAATCTTGCTACCTGAGTGGAAAACTGTGCTTATTGATCTTCTTCTTGTTCTTCTTGTTCTTCTTTCTTTTATTCTTCTTCTTGTTCTTCTTGTTCTTGTTATTATTCTTGTTATGTTCTTGTTCTTCTTGTTCTTACTATGTTCCTCATGTTCTTGTTATTCTTCTTGTTCTTGTTCTTCTTGTTCTTCTCCTTACTCTTCTTCTTCTTTGGTCTTCTTCTTCTTCTTCTCATTATTCTCCTCCTCCTCGTAATTCTTCTTCTTCTTCTCCTCCTCCTCCTCATTCTTCTTCTTCTTCTTCCTCCTCTTCTTCCTCTCCTTCTCACTATTCTCCTCATTTTGCTCCTCACTCTCCTCATTCTGCTCTCCACTCTCATCCGCATTCTGCTCCCCACTCTCCTCCTCATTCTGCTCCTCACGCTCCTCCTCCTCCTCCTCTTGCTCCCTCCTCCTGCTGCTCCCTCCTCCTTCTCATCCTGCTCCCTCATCCTCATCCTCCTCCTCATTCTTCTTCTCCTCCCTCTCCTCCTCATTCTTCTCCTCACTCTCCTCCTCATTCTACTCCTCACTCTGGTCCTCACTCTCCTCTCACGCTCCTCCTCACGCTCGTCACGCCCTTCCTCACACTCCTCACCCCTCATCATCCTCCTCCTCCTCCTTCCATGGACCGATTTTTAATAATTAATTTTCAAAGTTGGCTTTGAAACGAATGAGAAATTATGTCCCAAAGTTAGTTAAATGAGAATTGAAAAAACATGTGAGAATTGTTGAAATTCCACATTGGAAATAAGAAAATATCAGTAAATAGTTATTTACATTTTGTATTATAATATTTACATACTATTCATAACTAAAGCATTTACATGATGTCATTAAAGCATCTACGTGATGTCATTAATGCATTTACATGTCATTAATGTATTTACATGATGTCATTAAGGTATTTACATCATTGTGTATTATCGTAGTTTTCATTTACTCTTATAATACAATACATTATTTCTAACATATAACTATCTACATAATAGTCATCAGGAGGGTCAACAACATCATGACTGCTCCTCTCAATAATTTCTCTTATGAGAAACGTTTAAACTTGTCAGTATTAGGACAAAGCCCGTGAGGCTTTCCTTTTGATGATATGGTCCTTGTATTGTAACCTCAATGCCTAAGTTTTTTTCCACCACTAGTTGAAGGAATTCTCCAAAGAGGCCGAGCAGCTAAAACAATTATCCATCATCAATGCCAAATTATAATAATGGGAACGGAGATAGCACACTATGTCCAAAGGATGCAACACTTGTAAAAAGGAAGAAACTTTCGAACCGCCCATTATCAATATGATCAAAACCTTGAGCTTGATGTATTTCCCTGCTGTACGAATAGGTTTGAAAGTTGAGTGTATGGGCAGCCAAGAATCCTTGATAACTCATATAGACATCCACTTTCCACAGAATCATTTTTCAAAGAAGATCCCGACGAACCCATTTTCTCAAGTAATCTCCACACCTGCTTAACTAAGCAAGGGCTGATTAAACATTTAAGAAATAAAATCTCATGCCACCAATAGCCTTAGGAAGGCAGCTTATCCCAGGCTAACCAATGCATATTTTGATATTATTAAAAGAATCCTATCAAAACTTAGCCATCGCTAAACTTAAATCTTGATACTATTAGAAGAATCCTATCAAAACTTAGTCATCACTGAACTCAAATCTTTACATAGGGATGTAGGGAGTCGGAGTATATTCATCGAGTAAGTGGACAAGACTTGGAGCATTATTTTAATGGGAACTTCCTCCAATTACTCATCAAAGATCAAGCTCTGGACATGATAGGATTAAAAAGCCTCCATTTGTTTGCTCCCACACTAGAGGGCAAACTAAGATGCTTCTCGTGACACGGAGCAACCCGAACCTCAAAGAAGAAGTGAAGCTCCCTCTCATCTGAAGGCCAGTACTAGGAGAAAAGGTCACACAACAAATTTATAAAAAAAATTTAGACACTAGAATATGTTGATAAAACATTCTTTAAAACGTCAAAGTTTAGCTTATTCACCTTACAAAAAATCATGCTTTAATATGCATAAAACAAATGACAAATTCTAGGCCCATCGCAACAAGCTTTCGGACAAGACAGCCAATCCCTACCCAAGGTATCCTGAATAAGTGAAGATAAGCATTTAGCACACGTAAGAAGAAAGGAAGAGGGTGAGGATCATATTATCTCAATCTCAATCTCGTCTCAATCTCAACACCTGTTGGGAAATGACACCGCCATAGAGAGTGTACCATTAGCCATGAATGAAAAAGACATTGAGAAGATGCACTCGTTAATCAACTCGATCCATCTATAATCAATCTGACCCGGCTATTTTTTGAATTTGAAACATAAACCAACCAAGGTTGATTTAAATTTGGGTGGATTTTAGTTTGAATATTAAAATAAATTATTTTAACATTTTTAAAATTAGGAATAAAATGAGGGGTAATTTTAATATCACATGTTATTTAAATGGAGTTAGTTTAAACTTTAGCGGTTTTAAGTATTTGCAATAAAATCTAAAATGAAATGAGGTTTGTGGCATTTTTCCAATTAAAGAGATATTTATATGATTAAGCAGACTACATGGATCCTCCTTGACCAATTAGAGGGCCGGGGTTCGACTCCTCCACTTCCCCCTTGCCAATATATTCTTAGTTTACATCCTCATATACTTGATATTTAATGTAGTTGTAGTCTTCTATCATTATCATTTAAGAAAAAAAGAGACTATGTTAAAAGGTGATAAGGATTGTCTCCTGTTTTGAAAATAGGATACAGATCGTCTCCTGTTTTCAAAATAGGAGACGAATCTGTTCCATCTGAACTGTTCGCTTTGAAAATAGACGAACCAGATGGGATAGCGAGAGAAGAAAAAAGGACGAAAGTCAAAAGTTGTCAGAAAAAGTAAAAAGGAAAAATAAAATAATCTAGACCATCCGTTGTAAAAATGAACACAGACCAAATTTACTGAAAATTACCTCCTCTTTAGATCACCGTTCACCAAACATGAGGCAATCCAAATCTATTAAAAGGGCACATTTTATCCAGCATGACTCATTAAAATGGGTTTAACGAATGACGTGGTTTTAACAGAGACCTTCAGCTTGATATTAGAGAGTACAAAAAATTGTGGTACTCTGGAGTATCAATTTTTTTCGTCCAGATCTACTTTTGCGTTCTCTCTAAAAAAACTAGTAAGTGAAAATGGAGGAATCATCCCAATTCTCTTCGGAAGAACCCACTTCAAAACGCCTAAAAGTTACTCATAATGAAGTGTGTACATGGGGGTTGGTGACTTCAACATTGACTCCCCGCGAAACGCAACTCTTACGGCGTATCAGGAGTGTCTCCACCAAGGATGCACCATGAAATACAACCGTTGAGACGTACCATGGAGTATAACCGCTGAGATGTACCATGGAGTACCATCACTAAGACGCATCATGGAGTGTCACCGTTGAGGTGCAAGGGGTCACCACTGAAGTGCACCCCTTAAGGTGCCGCCATTAAAGGTGCACTCCATAGGGTGCCACCACTGAGGTGCACCATATGGGGTGTCGTCATTGAGGTGCAACACATGGGGTGCCACGACTAAGGTACTCGTGGGGTCGTCCCCATGGCAGCACCATTGGTGTCAACCTCATGATAGCACCATTGATGTCACCCTCATAGGTGTACCATGGAGGTGCCTAGATCACCTTTTGTAATGCAACTCGAAGACAACAATGACATACTTCAAACAAGATGTATCACTCAGCTATCACATTGAATCATTACATCGCAAACCACCAAGGCAAGTGACAAAGACTTGGGTGGACGTATAGTTTCCTGGGAGCGCTTGGGAGAGTGGATTGGTAGGATTAGGGGCGAGGCTACGTCGTATTGGAGATGACACCTATTCTAGTATGACCACCTCGGGGAGGGGGTTTGGTCCTAAGAGATTCCTTTGAGAGGAGGCTTTGGGTGAATACCGCCATTGAGCCCCATCGGCTAGGCGTATTCCCCCAAGATCATGGTCACTCGACAAGACCCACGTGGTGTTATCCGATTGGCACATGAGAGATTCTCCTCTTATCCACCTAAGCATGATTATTTAACTAATATGGCAAGTTTGGATTGGTGAGCTTGCAATTAATCATGAGATTTGTTGTAATGGTCCCCCTTCCTTTTTGTCACCTATAAAAGGAGGGTTTCTCCTTCATTTTGGAGGATGAAAACCTTAAAGAGAGAAGCGCCCAGTTCTAGAGAGAGGAAGCATTTTGTCCCCACCCTTGAGTGTTTAGAGTGCTCTTCCTTCACCTCTCGGCGTCCTCTCTAGCGTTCTCAAGCGTTGTTCCGGTCACTTGCTAAGGATTAGACCATTCTCGCACTCACCCACGTCACACCTTGCATTTACATTCGGCGACTCCACTAGCGAGTGGTTTATCATTCTAGAAAATGACCACCATGGCTGGACATGCAAAGGGAAGAGCAACTTTATCGCGCACGGAGGGAGATGGACCCATACTCAACGATAAACGCGGACAAGAGAAGGAAAACACCTCTCATGAGTTACCATCAAGCATACCTACACAAATACAAGAGCAAGTTGGAGCCATCCTGGGAACTCCAAGCTTCTAACGCTGAGATGATGATAGTCATTGATACATTGAACACATACATCAGTGCCACTACACCACAACACCTGCCGCAACCTCCACCATGGGCGTGCAACCAGCCTCTATCATTGGTGTGCAACCAACCTCCATCATGGGCGCGCAACCGACTACCTCCACTCCACCATGGGCGTGCAACCTACCTCTAACATGGACGCGCAACAGACTACCTCCGCCGTGGGTGTGCAACTAACCTCCATCATAGGTGCGCAACTAACCTCCACCATGGGAGTAAAACCAGCCTCCATCATGGGAGTACAACCAGCCTCCATCATGGGCGTACAACCGAGTACCTCCATAATGGGCGTGCAACCGAGTACCTCCATCATGGGCGAGCAACCGACTACCTCTACCATGGGCGTGCAACCAGCCTCCATCATGGGCGCACAACCAGCCTCCACCATGGGCGCGCAACCAGCATCCTTCATGGGAGCGCAACCAACCTCCACCATAGGCGTGCAACTGACCTCTCTCATGGGCGTCCAACCATCCTTCGTTGTAGGCGTTCAACCACAAGTGTTCGCCTAGAACCATGTTTAACTGAATGTTCAAACCAGCTCTCAACCCGTGCATAAGCTAGTGATACACCAACACCTCTACCTTTTATGATCGACGACTTGCCTAGACCGACTACCATGGCCGATGCCTTACTTCTGGACAACATCACTACCCCGACTACTATAATGGCATAGACTAACCTTACCTCAAACGCGAACATCCTTGTTGGGAGTAGTCATTTCGTTACCCATGAAGTCATTCAAAAAGGTGCTTCAAGAAGAACGTCTTCGAATGAGTCTGTTGTCGAATTCAGACCACCATATTCAACTGACATAGCCTTGAGACCATACCCCGTGGACTACGTTCCCTTAAAGTTTTGAAAGTACAATGGTAGAAATGGGTGTGCCAAGGAACACATGATGCTTTCTATTGATGACATGAGACCCTATGGTTACAATGAGTTCATGCTTTTGAGGGAATTCTCCAAGTCCTTGACAGATCGCGCTTACACTTGGTACGTGAGCTTGGCGCCCGAATTGATCTTGACATGAACGTAAATGGTGTCAACTTTGTTAGTGAAATTCTTTGTCATAAAGGAGAAAACTAGCATAGGATCTGGAAAGACAAAAGATCAATGACGAGCTTGTGTCATATGTTCAACGGTTCAAGGAGAAGGCTATGGATCGCCAAGAGGATTGCAAGGAGGAAGCTCTTGTCAAGATGCGCATAGGAGGGATGTTGGACAATTACAAGGTCTATCTTGAGAATTTGGGGATTGTCACCTTCGCCACTTGATAGAGGCGTCCAAGAGGACAAGCGCTTCAGTACGTAAGCCACGATAACCCGAAAGGGGTGATCGTGTGATCACCCTCGGAGACCCACCACATGATACTACCATCCTCAAGTAGTGGCTACACAACCACAAGGGCGCAACCATAATAGAGGTAGAGATGAGAGGAGTGACCCGCCATCTTTCCCTTGCACCATGGATAAGGTGGAAGCACTAGTAGATGTATGGATAAAGGACAAAAAGATCATTTTTCCTTAGGCCACCGTACTACCCACAAGGGAGGAAAGGAGTTTCCAAACTTTTGCCGATATCACTAAACTACATCACACCCTACCAAAAGTGCAAGTTTTTCAGGAGGTTCTTTGATGTGAAATTAAAGAAGCGCAAGATCATTACGAAGGGTGTCGAACCGGCAGATCCACCCCCTTTCCTTGAACATGCCAATATCAAAACTTTTGTCATTAATTGAAACAATAGCGACCGAGGCAACCAGGCGTGATATAAGCCAGTTGGCCCGCTCTTTTGTAATCAAACTTGGAATGATCAGAGGAACTTCAAATAATTTTGACTCTAAAGATGTGCTACAAAATATCACTACTTAATAGGGCTTAACACCTTTCTTGAAAAACATTCATGATAAAGGTGATGCTTGGTGACATGCATAGGCTTTCACGCCTCTACTTGAGAACACCCATGATAAACGTCATGCTTAGTTAGACGCATAAGCTTTCACGCCTCTATTTGAGAACGCCCATGATAGACATCATGTTTGGTGAGATGCTTAGACTTTCACGCCTCTACTTGAGAACACCCATAATAAACGTCACACTCGGTGAGATGCATAGGCTTTCACGCATCTACTTGAGAGCACTCATGATAGACGTCATACTTGGTGAGATGCATAGACTTTCACGCCTCTACTTGAGAACACCCATGATAAACGTCATACTTGGTGAGACGCATAGACTTTCACGCCTTTACTTGAGAACGCCCATGATAGACATCATGATTGGTGAGACGCATAGAATTTCACGCCTCTACTTGAGAACACCCATGATATACGTCATGCTTTGTGAGACGCATAGACTTTCACGCCTCTACTTGAGAACACCCATCATAGACGTCATGCTTGGTGAGATGCATAAGCTTTCACGCCTCTATTTGAGAACACCCATGATAGACGTCATGGTTAATGGGATTCATAGGATTTCACGCCTTTACTTGAGAACACCTATGATAGATGTCATCCTTGGTGAGATGCATAGGCTTTCACGCCACTTCTTGAGAACACTAATGTAGACGTCATGTTTGTTGAGATGCATAGGCTTTGACGCCTCAACTTGAGAACACACATGATACACGTCATGCTTGGTGAGACGCATAGACTTTCACGCCACTACTTGAGAACACTCATGATAGACGTCATGCTTGGTGAGACGCATGGGCTTTCACGCATCTACTTGAGAACACTCATGATAAGCGTCATGCTTGGTAAGATGCATAGGCTTTCTCGCCTCTACTTGAAAACATCCATGATAGACATCATGCTTGGTAAGGTGTATAGGCTTTCTTGCCTCTACTTGAAAACATCCATGATAGACATCATGTTTGGTGAGATGCATAGGCTTTCACACCTCTATTTGAAAACATCCATGATAGACATCATGCTTGGTGAGACACATATGCTTTCAACACTCCTCATCGGAGGTAGTTTAGCACTCCTCAGCGGAGGCACTTCAATACTCCTCAACAGAGACACTTCGACACTCCTCAGCGGAGGCACTTCAGTACTCCTAATGACAAGGCAGTTCAACACTCCTCAACGGAGGCACTTTAGCACGGAGGAAATTTCTTTCAAAATTCTCCTAGAGGGCTAGCACGTTAGAAACACCCTATGACGGAGGCATGTCCACAGGAGGATTTTTTTTTTTGAAATTTTCTTAAGGAGAGAAACATACTACAAACACCTTATAGGGAAGGCATGTCCAACGGGGGTGAATTTTTTTAATTTTTTCTTATGGGAGAAGCATCCTACAAGCACCCTATGATGGAGACACGTTTAATGGAGACATGTCCAATAAAGGCCACATTTATCAAAAATTTCCTAAAGGGGGAAGCATACTACAAACACCCTATGACGGAGGCACGTTCAATGGAGGCATGTCCAATGGAGGCAAAAAATTTCAAAATTATTCCAAAGGGGGAAGCATACTACAAACACCCTATGATGGAGGCACGTTCAATGGAGGCGTGTTCAATGGAGACAAATTTTTGAAATTCCCCAAGGGGGGGCGCACATTACAAGCACCTCATAGGGAAAGCACGTTCAATGGAGGCATGTCTGATGGAGGCAAATCTTTTTAAAAATTTTCCTAAGGGGGGAAGCATACTGCAAACCTCCTATAAGGGAAGCATGTTCATCATGAGACATCCTACTTGCAAATTTTTTTAAGTATAGTAATGAGTATTTCACTCACCTGAAGAGAGAAATCCATAGTAGAGAGCCCGACTCCTACTGGTTCACAAGGTGACTACTTGATGGTCTTTGAAAGCAAGATCTACAAGTAAAACAAAGACTTGGTTAGAGCAAGCAAAGAAAACACCTGAGTCCATGTCGCCATTGCACCCCTCCCCCAAACCACCGCTGGACTCCCCCATCAAGCAAAGCCGTCACTGGACTCCCCCATCAAGCAAAGCCGCCACTGGACTCCCACGCCAAGCAAAGCCGCCACTGGACTCCCACGCCAAGCAAAGCCACCGTTGGACTCCCACTCCCTCAATGCTGCCACTAGACCCATGCTCAACCCGTCACTGCAGTTCACTCCCTCATGCCGCTACTCAACCTCACCCCTCATACTGCCACTGGACTCCCCCATAAATGAGCTCCCGCCACTGAACTCCCCCTCCCTTCACAGACATTTTATCAAAAAACTTCTAGGCAATTCCAAAGTCATCCAATTCGAAGTACAAATCAACAAGTGGCCATTCATTGACAATATGTATATAAGGCAGTAATGTAAGATGATGCAAATAGTGGAGAAGAATTTATCAAGTTACAGAGTGGTTACTAAAGCTAAAGAAAGTCCCTCAACTTTAGTTGTCATTCACGTGAATTTGTGGAGGTCTCAATCCCCACCACTCTTTTCTCAACCACCCATACTAATCATACCCAAGAATCTCAACCACATATAACATAAAAATGCAACAAAAATTTTATTCACATAAAAATGCAACTTGCTCAACGAAGAGGTGCAACTCACCCCCATTTTGGCAAGAGGAGTCCAGTATTAAGCTCCAGCAGAAAAACAAATAGGGATGAAAGGAAGATGAAGGTTTAGCTTTGTTTGATTTCTTTTCAAAAGAGGAGGAGAAGGAGGTGATTAAAATGGGTCGAAACCCTTTAAATAGGGGGAGAAGGGAGAGGGATCCTCACATTCTAAAATTTTGAAATTGTTTAAAATTTGATCCCCTTAAAATTTATATTTTGAAATTTGACCCCATGAAGCCCGCCTAGGTTCGCCGAACCTAAAGACAACGAGATGCCTACATCACATATAGAAGGCACATTAAGCATAACGGATCGATGCATCCCACATACATCATGTAATGAAAACAATCAAAGGACCAGTAACTTGATGATACAATCGATTGCTATATTGAAGAAATTGTGTACAAGCTCGATTACTCCGCATCGTGCTTTCACATGAGACTAAATGTACATGAGGGTTGACGACTTCAACGTGACTCTTCGTGAATCGTAATTCTTACGGCGTATCGGGAGTGTCTCCACCAAGGATGCATCATGAAGTACCACTGCTGAGACGTACCATGGAGTATCACCACTGAGACGTACCATGGAGTACCACTTCTGAAACGCACCACATGGGGTGCCTCCACTAAGGTACATGTAGGGCTCGTTCCCATGGCAGCACCATAGGGTGTCACCCCAATGGTAACACCATTAATGTCACCCCCACGATAGCACTGTTGATGTCACCCTTGTGGTAGCACAATTGATGTTACCCTCATGGTAGCACCATTGATGTCACCCTCATAGGTGTACCATGGAGGTGTCTAGATCACCCTTCGTAAGGCAACTCGAAGACAACAATGACGTATTTCAGATAAGACGTATCACAATGAGTCATCACATGACAAACCACCGAGTAAAGTGTCAAAGACTTAGGTTGACATACACGTATGGTTGTCTGGGAACGCTTGGGAGGCTCCGGACTGGTAGGATTAGGGACGACGCTACATCGTATTAGAGAGGACATATCTCTTCCAGTATGACCACCCTGAACATTGAAAGTGTGCTACCCTCCCACATTGGGGAGGTGGTTCGGTCTTGAGAGATCCCTTTGAGAGGAGATTTTAGGTGAATACCATCATTAAATCTTATCGATTAGACGTATTCCCTCTAGATCATGGCCACCATCTTTCAATGTTTAGAGTGCACCTTATTTAACTCCTGATCAGTTCTCAGATATTTTGATAAGTTGTTAAGTATTAGATCACGCTCGCCCTGACCCACACGACACCTTGCTTCTACAAAGTGAAAGAGGTTTTCTTGGAAGCAGGCATCGATAGGATCAGCGAGTTGCCGGACTCAATTCTGTGCAACATCCGCTCTTTCCCTCTGACGAAAGTATCTGTTGTCACCAGCGTTCTATCGAATAGGTGGAAATCACTCTAGACTAAAGTTCCCGTTCTTGACTTTGAAGAAACCTCATTAGAGTGCCAAAGATCTAATGGCCCCCCAGAAAGGTCAAATGCTATTCGCCCATTTCGTGTGCAGAGTTTTGGCCGTACACAGACCTCCATTTTTTAGGAAGTTTTACCTCTATTGCCGTACTACCTGTGACCCATTCCACATCCGTTCATGGATTTGAACTGGTATTGCTTACGACGTCGAAGAACTTGACCTGGTCATACCTTATAAACGACCAGTTGAGAAGCTGCCTTTCAGCCTTTACACTTAAAAATCCGTTGTGGGGTTGTATTTGAGTATGGGACTCTTGCTTGATGTTCCTGAGCGTGTCGAGCTTCCCAACCTCAAGGTTTTGGATATGTTTGGGATCTTGTACGCCGATGACGATTCTGTTCCGAAGCTATTGTCTGGTTGCCCTGTTCTTGAAGAATTGGGGATAATAAGGGCCTCACCAGATAAGGTAGAGATATATAGTATCAGCGTACCGACGTTGAAAAGGTTGGTAATAATTTTTGGCGGAAATATCCTAAGGAGTTCCCTAGTGGCGTGCTTAAGGTAAATGCCCCTGCACTTAAGTACCTTAAACTTAAAGATTTTTGGTGTGGGATTACTGAGTTTAAAGCAGAATAGATAGCTATGCTAAACGTACAATGGAGCTCTTACAACGGCTCCTCAATGTCGAATTACTATCACTCTCTTATCTTACTACCAATGTGGGATACTCTCTTTCATGTGTGTGTGAGTTAGAATCCATCAATTGTAAGCAATGCGTATTTCTTGCTTGATTAGAATGTAGGAAATGTTAAGTATTTACTGAGTCTCTATGTCGTGTAACTTTGGCAGCTCCTCGACCCTGGATTGCTGCTCTATGATGTACATCTACCTTTGTTTAATTACTTGACCCACTTGGAATTTGATTTTATATGTTGTGACTGGGGCTTCCTACCAAACCTAGAGATTTGAGTTTACATTCCATAAGGTTAGTTGAGTTTAAGGAAAAAATCATGCTATTTAGAATGAATTTCAGACGGATCATTGCGTGTATTGGTCTCAGCAAAGGTGTGTTCCTAAATGTTTCAAGTCTCGCCTCAGAACATTTTATTTTAGAGGATTTGAAGGCTTTCATAATGAGATGAAACTTGTGGAATATGTTCTAAAAAAAGGCTGCAGTCTTGAAGACAATGACAATTATTAGTGGTCTACTCAGTTTTAGTCTAAAACTTTTGATAAAATATGCTGGAACCAGTTTTCATTTCCGCTCTAGATAAGCTTGAATGCTCAGAGTTTGCTTAACCAATTTTAAAGTTGGTCATGATTAAAATTATAGAATAATTTGTTTTCAATAATTGAACTAATTAACTGTGTCAGAAACAGTGATTGTTTAATAATAAATGCACTATGTTCTAATATGAGTTGGTACTTCGGTGTGCTTTTAGTGACTACATCTTAACTTGCAATCATTTTTAACTTCAATGCATGGTCGTTTGGCACAACAGGTTGATGTTTGTAAAGACCTATTGTGAATAGACATTCCTTTAATACGTTTCGTTTCAAATTTCATTGTACCTGATTCACATATGCCTACTTGAGCCTGTTGATATTGTATAGTTTTTTGGTTCGCATTTATTGCCAAACGGGTTCTGTGTTTATAATTTCGTACTTATTTAATTTATAGATGAAGTTTGCATTTTGGTGATTCGTATTTTTTTATCTTGTCCATTTGTTTATTTGGTAAAATAGTAGACTAGGTCTCCTTTTCGTGCATCAGGTTGAAGATTGGCTACTTGAACACCACACACTTTCTACTTGATGTCAGTCAGGGTCAGAGTTTTCTTTGATTTACCAGAATTTATAAAGTATTTGAGAGAGTAAGTTCAATTATCTCTCTTTTCTTGGCTGGGATGCAGTTTTAGATGAATGAAATGTGATTTTTGATGCTTGATATTTGAGAGAGTAAGCTACTCCTCTTGCTAACTTTCTCTAGTCCCACTAATACTTGTATCTCCTCCAATACTTGATTTTGTTATCTGTATTTACATCTAGTAGAATGCACTTCATTGGGAAAGGATGATATGTATTTTGTGATAGCTACGAGAGTTAAGTGTTGTTAGTCATGAAGTAGAATGTTTATTACAGACATGATTTGTTGAACTTCTGAGCTAAAAAAACTAAAATAGCATATAAATCCTAAAGCCCAAATTTTCAAACTTTGGATGTCCATGTTGAATAGCAACAATATAAATTATACAAGCAACACAATTACATAGGAACTTCACTAACAAGAGATAGATGGAGGAGAATGTAATCAATAATGTGAATGTGGATGTGTGTGTGAATGTGTGAGTCTTGAGTGTGAGTGTGAGTGTGAGTTCAATCTTTGAACATATCAATTCCCATACCAAACATGTCTAAGACTTGCATTGTGGCATAAAACACTACTTCAGACTTGCAATGCATAAGCATGAGTGTACTCCAGTTTGATGAGCAAACATCTTACCCAAATTGTAGCTGGACATAACACCTTTTATGAGACAAGTACTAATAGTAGGGAAATTCATAATAAAAAGTAGAACAAAGCTCACGTCTTTAAAATGGGATTTTACTTCTAAAATTTTTCACATCTTTCATTTCTTTTTTATTCTTTCCAATTGGGAATAAGTTGGAATAAAAGGAAAATTGGACCGCCTACAATGTTATGACACACAAACTCGGTCTCTTTACCACAAAGAAATTAAGGAAAATGATTAATTTTGTAAAGTTTGAAATGATAGCATGTTTCCCAAGACAATTAATGGATAGAAGTTTTTGTAGCCCAATCAGAAACCATATGACTTGATGACTGCATGTTTAGGAAACTCAAGAGAGTATTTCTTTCCCTTCGGGTTACTATGACAAACGGTTCATAGTTCTAACAAATATCAAATCTAAAAGTGAGACTAAAAAACTTGGAGAAGAAAAAATACATGTATGGAGCTTTATCAACTATGGTGATGCTCTGTACTCACAGCCACATCCATACAGAACATGATGCTTTAGTGCAACATGGGTGACTTCTAGGACATACAAGTCATTATCGTGCTCAGAGGTGAAGATACATCCACAACTGAATCATATCTGCTTCAAAAATAGCATACAAAATTCAGATGACCATGTTAGTTTGTCAACAAGCCTATTACAGCCTTTGTCAATATTCATCAACTACCGATTCCAGCCATGAGGCATATTTAAATTGCTATAAAGGCAGAAAACCTCATACTGGATCATTGACCAAAGAAATTGAATAGCATTTGTTATGTCTCATATTTGTAGTCATCTACAATTTTCCAATTGGACATAGCTTCTTACACAACTCGCACACAACCCGATTAATTTGAGATATTTAGGGTGGGTGTATTACATATAAGATATATGAACTTTATGAATTTAAGGGGCCGTTTGGTGCAGGTTAAATAAAAATGATGAGAAAGTTAAGTTGTTGGGTAAATTTAATTGGTAAAGTTAAATATCAAGATTTTAAGATTACCATGTTTGGTAACAGACGATTAAATTAAAAAATTACTGAAAAGGTATAATTACTTTTGTTTGGTATGTATGAAACTTGAGTAAAGTTGTTAGAGAAGTTTGAGAAAGTTGTTGGAAAAATTATATAAAGTATATGAAAGTTACATAAATGTATATAGATTCTTTGCCAGCAACTAGTTAAAAATCTTAATAATCCATGTAGTGTTTAGTTAAATTTTCTCTCATATCATGGAATAAATTATTACATATTAATTTCCTCTTTCATATATCATAAATAAATCTGATATATATAACTGTCATTCATATTATTACATTAAAACATTTAGTAAATACTTAACATTTCCAATGTACATATACTTTTTTCCGGTAGATATATTTATCATAGTTATTAATTTCGTTCCGTTTTGGCAGGAACAGGCAGAATAATCTGATTCCTGCACAGAAACAAAACAAAATAGGGATACAAAATTTTTGTTATATTTAGGTCAAATACCATCTAAAACTTAATATAATCATTTATTTTGCCCATTCTCAGTTGCACTTAACCCTTTTACTTAAGTTGTTTCCTCATTTCCGTGTCCTTGATTCTCAGGTAGCGCAACAATTATTTTTTTCTAATATTTCTTTTCTAGTCTTTTTCAAATATTTATTATTCTACACACTAACAAATTAACCAAAATATTTAGAAAAAACTTATGTCCCGGCTTCGTGACACAGGTCTAGTCCTCTAGACGGGAAACAAGATGGGAAAAATAATCTCATTATAATCCCCTTTTGTTTATAATTTCAATGTTTTCTAAACATCACTATATTATGAATAATATTTATTTATGAAAATGAAATAACTACTAATTTCGAAGAATTTTTTAATATTATGAACGGTCATTTTTAATCATTTAAACTTTATACTATACATATATTAAGAGTTTATATATCCTTAAATTTTTAAACATAATATTTTATATCATTTATTCTAATTGACGTGCATATTTTAATCTCACGGGACGAGCCTTAGGACTTGTTTCCGGGATGAGAGTTTCAGGATGAGATAAGACAATATGAAAATTCGAACCCGATTAGAAAATCAAGTCCTAATTATGTTAAGAACGTATTCAAGATTGGAAAAATTCTATAAAAAAAATCGGGATCATGACATGTTTGGTTTCGCGGGACTGGAATGATATCGGGGTCGGGTTCTTGACGATCCTTAGGTGAGGCTTTGATCATGAAGAAAATAAAATATCAAAATTATATAGGAGAGGAATGCAAACAAATAAATGATATTTTTGAAAAATGTGTTGAAATGTTGGTTAAGTGGGTAAGCGGATTGAGAAAGTTATTTGATAAATTAGATTTTCGAGAGAAAGTAATAAAGAAAATAATGTGAGATTGTTATTTAAACATGTTAAATAATTTTATCATGTCAAATTAGAATATTTAAAACAAACGTGAGAATATGTTAGAAAATATGTTCATAAGTGTAAAAATCAGAACAAATTAGCAATAGGCTACCAAAAGACAAAAGTACCAAAAGTCCAATTTATCGATCGCGTCTTCAGCTACAAAGAAAGATAAATAAAAAACATAAAAGACTATTTAAGTATAGAAGATGATCTTTTTTGCGGTGAGCTTCGTCTAAGATGAGAGAAGAGAGAAATGATGGTAAGCTGTTTAGCAACGTTGAGTTGACAGTGAGGGTTCCCGTGGCAATGACGAGGCTAGAGAACGAACTCGCCACTAACTCCATGTCTCGACTTCTCTATCTAAGAAAGAAGAAGCACCCGTCGAAAAAGGGAAAAAGAGAAGGTGATTCTTTTAACTTTGTGTCCTGCTTTTGCTTTTTTACTTTGTTTAACAACTGTTCTTTTTACAAGATTCTGTTAAAAAGTCATTGATAACTAAAATGTTTTGAATCTAGTATTTGTTGTAGTCTAAGGAGGGTCGCGACAATATGACGACCCCTCCTCATAATTATCAGGCAACCAACTAAGCTCACTAGTTATCACAAAATTCATCCTTAGTTGCTTACGTGGTAGTCATAAGGAGGGTTAGTCATATTGTTGTGACCCCTCCATTACCTCTCTTGCATGAATGTTAAATCTGTCAGGATAAAACCCGTGAGGCTTTCCGTACGATGATCTTGTTCTTGTTCAGTATCCCTAAATGCCTAATGGCACGTTTGCTAAATATTTAGATTAAAGATTTAGATTAACAATTTTGATTTAAGATTTGTAATACTGTGTTTATTATAAATTTAAATTATGTTAAATGAGATGATTTAGATTATATGTGTAAACTGTAACGTCTTTCAATTAATAAATTATTAGATTTGAGTAATGATTTAAAATGAATATTTTTAACTTTACACGTTACATCTATCAAATGTTTGAATTTAGATTTATATTCTCCTATTTTTATTTTTAGTTGTATTAAAAATTTATAAAAAATTAGATTTTAAATCTAATAATATGGTGGGTCCGATCCTGAAAACTCATACTCCTACTTTCCACCCGACTCTTTTTTTGAAAAAGATCCCAACCCTACATCAACCGACTCCAAAAAAAAAAAGAGAATTTGATGGGTGGCAATCTAAAATTTAGGACGGAAAGTTTCTTGCTTTGTGAGCCCAAGCCACCAACGAACCCGGCTTCTCAAGTAATCTTCAAACCTGCTTAGCTAAGCAAAGCCTGATTAAACAATTCAAGATAACAAAATCTCATATCACCAATAGCCTTAGGAAGGCAAAGCTTATCATAAGCTAACCAATACATCTTCTTGACATTATTAGAAGAATCCAATCAAAACTTAAGCCATCACTGAACTTAAATCTTACATAGGGACGTAGGGAGTCGGATCACATTCATCAAGTAAATGGTCAAGGCTTGGACCATTGGTTGTATGAGAACTTTTTCGCTCCCACAGAAAGCCACATCTCCGTCCAATTACTCATCAAAGATCAAGCTCTGGACATGATTGAATTAAAAAGCCTATGTTTGTTTGCTCCCACACTAGAGGGAAACCAAGATCCTTCTCGTGACACAGAGCAACCTGAACCTCAAAGAAGAAGCAAAACTCCCTCTCACCTCAAGGAGAGTACTAGGAAAAAAAGTCACACAACAGATTTATCAAAATTTATACACACACTAGAATATGTTGATAAAACATTTTTTAGAACGTCAAAGTTCAGCTTATTCACCTTACAAAAAATGATGCTATCATTTGCATAAAACAAGTGACAAACTCTAGGCCCATTACAGCAAACTTTCGGACAGGACAACCAATTCCTAACTTGAGTATCCTGAATAAGTGAAGATAAAGCATTTAACACACAAAAAGGGGAGGGAGATGATCACCTTGTCTCAATCTCAATCTCTGTTAGAAAATAACACTGCCATAGAGAGTACCATTACCCATGGATGAGAAAGACACCGAGGAGATGCACTTGTCAATCAGCTCAATCCAATTATGGTCAAAGCTGAGCTTGTGCATCATTGTTGTTACAAAACAAAACCCCTTGAAAACTTCCACATATAAGTATATCAACTATAAGAGATGATGCACCAAAAGACAGGTGGAGTATAATTGACATATCCAAGGTATTTTGGAAATGGTGATTGTTGAATGTAAATGCATTCTGTTCATATATGAATTGGTAATTGGGTGTACTTTACTGACATGTCTTTACATCTCAACTTACAATCATTTATCTCTCATTCATGGTCTTTTGGCGCAACAAGTTGATGATCGTAAATACCTAATATTAGCTTCCTTAGGTTCTGGTTTTTCGAACTTTATTGTACCTGATTCAAATATGTCTAATTGAGCCTGTTGATATTGTGTGTACGCTGCAAATCTTTTGTTCACTTTTATTGTCAAACGGGTTTCGTGCGCTAAGATTTTGTACTTTATTAATTCATAAATGAAGTTTGTGTTTTGGTGATTCGTATTTTAGGTTATGTATATTTGGTCTGTTTTATATTGTGTTCATTTGACGTGACAGTTTCATGCTCGTAAAAACTTGGTGTGAAATGACACTTCATTTTTTACTTCGATGCATGATATTAGATTGCTGACTTTGATTTGAAAATAAAACTAAAAACTAAAAACCAAAACTATTCATAATCACATCCATATTAAAAACTAAAAGCCAAAACACTTCGTCGTTTGGTTATTAATATTATTCTAAGTCAGGATTAGCGTGGTTACAGTATTAATATAAATCTGGTTAAAAATTGTTAAATATTGGACCAATTTTCTCAATTTGACTGGTACTGTGAAATAGTAGGGTGTAATATACAAAATAAGAGTAGAGTTCAAGAGATCAATTGAAATTGAGAAAATAGATTGACACGATCTGATCAAATTCTGACACTTCTACGATAAAATCATGGATTGAGTTGTGTTATTAAGTATCATATGGAATTTATAACTTCGAAAAAGGAAAATATAAAGTAATATAACTTATTTTCTTTCAATATTTTTATCATATGTTGACAACACTCTTAATTTTTTGGATATGACTTGTCTGTCATTAGTATGTAACGGCAGACGAGAAATTTAATCTGATTCGTTAAGTCAGCTCTATACGAACCAAATCGAGTAGAAAAAAGTAAAAAATGGTAATTCAAAAAATATTTTTTCATATAAAAATAATTGAGTCAGATTTAATCAGTCCAAATTATCAGCAGGATCGATAGAATCAGTAACCGTGTTAAAAACCCTATTGTATGGTCCTTAACCGCCGGTATAGGATAATAAACCGCAGGATATGTTAGAAAATTATTGGTATAGATTACCATAATTGCCAAAAAAAAACTACTAAAACCACTGGTACATGGTAATTAGTTGCTGGTACATGTTATTAAACCGCCGATATAGTAATAAAATCACCTATCGATGTCAAATTTCAAATTTTAAGTTTTAAATTCAAAATTTTGGGAGTAGTTTTGGTAAGAATTTTAGGGGGGAAATAATTTTTTTAATAGAGTGACATTTCATAGTGATTGTACGACATACATATTAATTTATGATTTTACATATAAATCGGAGCACCAATATATGGTATGATATACATATTAATTTTACGATTCTATAACTTAACAATGTTTACATAAATATACTTTAGTCAAACAATCCATAATTTTCTGGTTGTATGAAGTAACATAATTAATTTTACAAGTAAAAAATTGAGAAAAATGGACTTATACCGTTCTACATATGAATCGAACCTTCGAGGTTATACATGTTCATCAAACCAGAATCTAGAATTTGTCGACCATGATAAAATGACAATCTAAAATAAAATGTTTAATTTCAAATTTTGATTTTAATTTTTAAACTTTTAGGAGGAAAATTGATTCTACATAAAAGTTTGATCGTGGGGGTTATAAATGTTTGACAAACCAAAATATAGAATTTATCAACCATGATAAAGTCACGATTTTAATTCTCAAGGTCAAAGATCGTTTAACTTGATAGTTGTCATAAAAACACAACAATAAAATCAATGACGCGTATTACCATGTTTATAATAAATGTCCAATTGCTTTGACACTTCATTATTTAATTCAATCCAATTTCGAATATAAATGAAGATTGTTAATGTATTTCATTAAGAATCAAGAATTTGATAACTTTCTTGGCAATTCTTTGAGTGTGAATTAAGTGATTGTAAAAGTCAAATTTTTTTAGAAATCGATGTACATGGCGATCACCATGGGGGAATATGGTGTTTCAGGCATTCTAGGCAATCACCACTTCAAACATGGCAATCATTGAAGGCCAATTATGATGACGATAAGGCTTGATGATGACGAATAACACTTTCAGAATGGCGACTAGCTAGGTGCCAAATCGCCATCTGCTGAGTAGTGATTCATATTTTTGCAGTTTCAATAAATATGTTGTAGGGTTCATACAAATAGATGTTCAACAAATATGTTATAGAGTTCAACAAAATATAGAAAATTAAAATTTTTTACAGGGGTTCAATGAAAATATAGGAGGTTCAACAAATATATTGAGGAGTTTAACAAATATAATGTGTTCAACAAAATGCAGAAAATTAATATTTCTTATTGCGGTTCAATAAATATATTATGACGTTCAGCAAAATCTCAAAAAATTAGGTTTTTTGTTAGGGTTCAACAGAATGTTGAAAGTTAGGAATTTCTACATTTTGTTGAGCACCACAACATATTTGTTGAACCCCCACTACATTTTTGTTGAACTCCAACAAAAAATATTAATTTTCTACATTTTATTGAACCCCACAATATATTTGTTGAACCCCTCAACATATACATTGAACACCGTTTCATTTTTGTTGAACTATAGCACGAAATATTAATTTTCTACCCTGACATTGAAGAAAATTCCTACTTCAAAAGGGTTATCTGTATGCGTTCATCTCTTTCCCTTACATGTACATGGTTGAAGTTGTAAATTGTCAATGATATCTACTATGAGCATTCCTTTGATTCATTGTCTTCGCATGATAACTCTTGTAATTTTGAACAAAAATGTGCAAATTCGGGGTTGGTTGACATTTTACAGGAAGAAGAAACTAGCTTTCAGAACAAGTCTCTAAATGAGAGAGGACTTAGATAGTCGATGGGTAATGGAGATAGTATAAATGTCTAGATGAATTCTTAGATACCTAGACCAAATACCTTCTGCTATATTTAGTTTCTTTACGTGCACCATTTACATGTGCTCCTTATTCAACATGTTTCTCCGCTTCGGCTAAGTTCATTTTGTACTAAAACTGGTGTCCATGTTAGATAAATTAAGTTTTAGCTCTGTTAAGTGTCTTATTGAAAGACTCTCAATTATTACAAAGTTACTAATTCAAAACTTTTCCAATGAGTTTTTTAGTATTTAGATAGCACTAAAAGCTTCAAGGAGAGAAGCATCAAAACTCTCTGATTTTGTTCAACAAATGGTTTGATTAGGAGAAAAAGAGATTATCTCTGAATTATTGTTGAACACTTAACATAAGTCGAATGTCTTGGTAGAAAAATATATTGGCTTAAGACAGGTAAATTGACATGGTGTTTCAAGTTCTTTTCGTTAGCTCGATCTTTTTTAAGTTCTATGAAAGTCCTATTAGAAATTGGGTGTTAAACAATATTCCCATGGATCAATTTTGAGCAAATTTTTAGGTGGGATCCACCATGTAAAAATATGAGGTCTTTGGAGATTTGGTTCTAATCCGCGAGTACATCAAAATCGATTATTAATTTGTTATATTTGACTTTGTGATGGATGAGAAATTGTCTTCCAAAGTGAACTAAATGCGTATGAACAAATATGTGCGAATTGTAGAAATCTTATATTGGGAAGCGTGCAAATCCTAGCCCGATTTTGCATGCGGCTTGGGTGCGCCCGCACGTCCTGCGGACACAAATGTCGGTCCAAAAAGTATAGCCCTATACGGGCTGCCTTTTATTCTAAATTTATTTTTTCTTCTCTAAGGAAGCCTAAAAATCTCTAGAATATGAAATATTCTTAGTAGATAAAGGTCCAAAAATGTTTTTTGTAAATAAAGGCAAAAATATTTTTTTGGATTAAATAGAATTTTAATGTGTTAAATGATCTTTATGGTGACTCTCCCTCATGAACATTACAAAAGGAAGGGTTCACCTCCTTATTTGACACACAAACAAAGCTTTTAGCTCTAGTTTTCTCTCTTTTCTCTCTTCACGGTTTTTGGCTTTCTCTTGTTAAAGTTTCAGTTTAGCTTTTAGCTCAGTTCTAGTTTAGTTTTCTTATTCAGCTTTTGGCTCATTTAAAACTATCTTAGAACATGAAAATTGAGTTATTATTAATGAACTGAAAATTCACATCATTGATGAATATTTATAAGATGATGAGAGTTCTACTTTGATTAGAATAGAAAAAAATATTTTACTAAAATTAGAAAATTAAACAATTCTTACAGTCGGAAGACTATCATATATTAGTAGTTTCGTTAGAAATATCTTAGAACTCCAAAACTTAATAATTAATGTACTGAAAATTGAAATTATTGATGAATAAATGTAATTAAAGAGATTTTTTCAAATACAATAGAAGAAATTATTTTACAAAAAATTAAAAAAATTAAACGATTCTTACCGCGTCGGAAGATTTTTATACATGAATAGTTTCGTTAAAACTATCTTAGAACTTAAAAATTGAGCAATTAATGTACTGAAAATTCAAATTATTGATGAATATTGATATGGTAATGTGATTTCTTCGGATTAGAATATAATACATTATTTTACAAACTTTAGAAAATCAAACAATTTTTATCGTGGAAAAACTTTATACATTAGTTGTATGGTTATGAATGTCTTAGATTCAAAAACGGAATTATTAATGAACTGAAAACTCATATCATTGTTGAATATTGATATGTTAATGATATTTTTTCAGATTACAATAGAAGAAATTATTTTATTAAAAAATTAAAAATTAAATAGTTCATACCGTCGGAATACTTTTATACATTAGTTTCATTAAAAAAACCTTAAAACTCCAAACCTGAGTTATTAATGTGTTGAACATTGAAATTATTGATAAATATTGATATGTTAGTGAGATTTCTTCATATTACAATAGAAGAAACTATTTTACAAAAAAATATAAAGTTAAATAATTCTTACTGTCAGAAGACAATATTATACATTAGTAGTTTTGTGAAAAAATATCTTAGAATTCAAAAACGGAGTTATTAATGTACTGAAAATTCACATTATTAATTAATATTGATATGGCAATGAGATTTCTTCAGATTAGAATATAAATTATTTTATAAAAAATTAAAAATTATTTTACAAAAAGATTCTTAACGTCGAAAGACGTTTATCATTAGTAGTTTCATTAAAAATATCTAAAAACTCAAAAATTGAGTTACTAATTAACTAAAAATTCACATTATTGATGAATATTTATACTTTAATGAGAGTTCTTCGGATTACGATATAAAAAATTATTTTACAAAAGATTAGAAAATTAAATAATTTTTACCGTCGGAAGACTTTTATGCATTAATAATTCATTAAAAATATCTTAGAACTCAAAAATTGAGCTATTAATGTACTCAAAATTCACATTATTGATTAATATTGATATGATAATGAAATTTATTCAAATTAGAATATAAAAAATTATTTTAGAAAAAAAATAAGGAAATTAAACAATTATTACTATTGAAAGATTTTTATACATTAGTTGTATGGTTATAAATCTCTTAGAGCTCAAAAATTGAGAAATGAAAATTCAAATCAGTGATGAATAATAATATATTAATGAGATTTCTTTGCATTACAATTGAAAAACCTATTATACAAAAATTAAACAATTATTACCATTAGTAGACTTTTATACATTAGTAGTTTCATTAAAAATATCTTAGAAGTAAAAAAATTGAGTTACTAATGTACTTAAATTGACATTATTATATTATCCTACCTAAGAAGATCATGAAGATGATTAATGTGGCTTTAAGAAAATTTTATGGACTGGTAGGATTTATCAATACAAGGGTTAAAAAGTTGCTTGGATATTATTTGTGCTCCATTCTCTGCAGGTGGCCTGAACTTGAGGGATCTTAGTGTGTGGAATCATGCTGTTGTTTCCAGCCACTTTTAGAAACTTGTTCGGAGGGACAAGGATTTATTGTGGGTTGCTTGGTAAGGGCACAATCTGTTTAAGGGATAGTCATTGTTCACTGTAAAAATGCATGTTGGCCCCTCCTGGTCTTGGAGGAAGCTCATACGATTTAGGGAGAAGGGTACCCATTTCTGCAGTGTGAAAGTAGGTAATGGTAATTCTATTTGCCTATTTACCGATCCATTGTATCATGAAGAAATTCTACTACAAAGATTTGGCATGGACTTTGTGACTTATTCTAGCTTGAATCTCAACTCTAATCCTTTTGTGCTCATTAGAGAAGGAACATGGAATTGGCCAAATCTTGAAGCTGAGTGGCATTTTAACTTTCAGAATGTCCATCTAGGTCCTACTTACCTTAGTCAGGAGGAGGATCAGTGGCTATGGAATACTAGTAACGTTTTCTCTACTAGCAACGCTTATGTCAACTAGTATAATATTATTTGGTTTTCAGGAAACATACCTAAATGTGCTTTTATTATTTGGCTAGCTCTTCATAATAAGTTAACACAAAGGATAGAATCAAGTGTGGAAGGGTTCTTTTGCAAAGTACTTGTTAAAGCCTTTGATGGTGAACTGTGGAAGGGTTCCTAGGTCTGACTCTTGGTCTTCTATCATTAAGTGGCTTCTCCTCCTCAACGGTGATAAAAGCTATACTACTCTTAGTTCTAAACTTATTTTTTCTTCTTTTTTTAATTACCTCTTGATCCTTAAGTACCATTTATCTACTAGTGAATGGTTAAATTATAATCTTATTATAAATTTGAGCTCAATAACCATTCAGTTTCAGAAATAAGACTTAAGGGAACCAATATACGATCCGTTAGGAAAACTTAGATTCTAAATCTTGTAAGATCATGTCCCCAGCCATCGACATCACTGAATCTCCAAAACAAAAGTCAATGGTCTGATTAACAAACAGACTTTTATGATAAATGACATCGAATTGATGTGTATTTAAATTTTTATGATAAATGTCACGTTAATAAATATATTAATTCACATTGATCATGTCATATATAATCTTATTATATAAAGTACATTCACTAAGATGTACATCCACATCAATGATTCGGATCTAGATCACACACATTCATAATGCTTAGTGAACCGTACTAGCAACCATTCATTAAAGATTATATACTTTAATATGTTGCTGATAATTTTATTCATTATCTATGATCTTAATCCTCTCGTACTAATACACGATCATAGTCTCACTAATGAATATGAAATTTTCAGATATTTATATAAATTATTCAACAATAATTTTAAAGAACAATTATAAGAAAAATGTAATCTTTTTTAAATTTCATATCAAAATATCAATACACATGCTTTGAGGGCATAACCCACAACAATCTCCCACTTGCCCTAAAGCAATTGTGGCATCTCTCTTAATCACATGTTACGCACGTGACCCTCAAACGACTTTGCAGGAAGTGTCATTATAAGAGGATCAACCAGGTTCTATTCTGATGTTATCTTCATAACAGTTACATCTCATCGATGCACGATCTCTCTTACAAGATGATATTTCCTCTCTATATGCTTCCCCTTCTTGTGACTCCTCGGTTCCTTGGAATTTGCTACCGCCCCATTATTATCACAGTACATGATCAGTGACTTCTCCATATCTAGAACTACTTCCAAATCAAAATAGAACTTTCTGAGTCATACCGCCTCTTTCGCAGCATATCAAGTGGCTATATATTTGGCTTCTATAGTGAAATATGCAATGCTGAGTTGTTTAATACTTCTCCAAACTAGAGCTCCTCCACCTAGGATGAATAATGATCCAAATGTCAACTTTTGACCACCTCTATCTGATTGAAAATCAAAATTAGTATATCCAGTGGGGTTCAGGTCTCTACCTGAATAAACAAGCATATAGTTTTTCATTCTCCTAAGATACTTGAGAATGTGGTTTACTAAATCAAGTGTTCCAAACCTTGATTCGATTGATAATGACTATAATTCCCAGTGCATAATAAATGTTCGGTCTCCTACACAACATAACATACATGAGATTTTCAACTGTTGAAGCATAGGGAACTTTTCTCATATCCTCTTCTTCCTGAGGTGTCTTAGAACATTGTTCCTTGGAGAGGACAATTCTATGTTTGGTCAGTTGTTGACTTTTTTTGGAATTCTCCATAAAGAATCTCTCTAGCACCTTATCAATATAAGATGCCTGAGAAAATGTCAAGAACTTGTTCTTTCTATCCCTTAGGATTTGGATGCCTAGAACATAGCTCGCTTCTCCCAAATCGTTCATTCAAAATTTCTCAGTTAACAACTTCTTTACTTTTGACAAAGTTTTTACATCATTCTCAATGAGTAGAATATCATCAACATAAAGAACTAAGAAAACCACTATCTTATCTTTGGTATATTTATAAACACAAGTTTCATCAACATTATGCTCGAAGCCATAAGATTTTATAACATCATCAAAGGTAAGATTCTAAGATCTACATGCTTGCTTTAATCCATAAATGGATTTAAGCAACTTGCATACTTTTTTATCTTGCTTCTTTTGTACGAACCCTTCTTGTTGCATCATATAGATACTTTCTTCAAAAGAGTCATTCAGAAAAATTGTCTTGAAATTCATTTGCCAAATCTCATAATCAAAGCTAGTCGCTATGGACAAAATGATGCATATGGAATTTCTCATGGCCACATGGGAGAATGTCTCTTCCTAATTGACTCCCTCCCTTTGTGTATAGCCCTTGGTTACTATCCGTGCCTTGAAAGTTTCTAGTTTCCCATCTACACCTCTTTCTTCTTGAAGATCCATTTACATCTAATGGGCTTGACATCTTCAAGTGGATCTACAAGTTCCCAGATGGAATTGGAATACATAGATTCCATTTTCTGGTTCATGGTATCTTATCATTTCTCCTTTTCAGGATCATCCATTGCTTCTTCATAAGAAGATGGATTGTCCTTGTTAGTTTCTGACACTCGGACATGTGTCTCTAGTTCATAGTGAACTGGTTCTCTCACAACCCTCCCACTACGACGTTGCACCGAGGTTTCCTTTGTAGGAACTGTGGTTTCTCTGGTTTATCGTTTATCAGTAGAAATTGAAGGTGGTCTAATCTCATCAGTCATTAATTCCTCGAGAACTACTTTGCTACGAGGTTTGTAGTTTTGCATATAGTCATGCTCAATAAAGGTTACATTTGTCGACACAAACACCTCTTCATCTTTATGACTATAAAAGTACCCATCTCTAGTCTTTAGAGCATAGCCAACGAATATACTTACCTCAGACCTTGAGTCTAACTTTCTGGTTTTCGATCTAAAAATGTAAGCTAGACACCCCCATATATGGAAATGACACAAACTAGGTTTGTAGCCATTCAATAATTCTAAAGACGTCTTGCTTACAAACTTAGAGGGGACTACATTCAAAATTTAAGTTGTCGCGCGTAGTGCATATTCCCAAAATGTAAGTGACAATGATGAGTAGCTTAATATCGACCTAACCATATCCAATAAGGTTTGGTTTCTATTCTCTGCAACATCATTTTGCTGTGGTGTTTCAGGTGCTGTATTCACCACCTCGATAGGATTCCATAATCCAACAAATAATCCTTGAATTCTAAATCCAAGTATTCACCACCTCGATCGAATCAAATGGTTTTCAATGATTTACCTAGATGCTTTTCAGCTTCAACCTTGAAGTCTTTAAACTCTCCAAAAGATCCAGACTTTCGATGCATTAGGTAACTATAACCATATCTTGAGTAGTCGTCAATGAAAGTAACAAAATACTCATACCCACTTCTAGTTTGTACATTGATCGATCCACAAAAATCACTATATACTAACTTACGTGGTTCCTTGGCTCTTTGGCCCTTTCATGTGAAAGGTCTCTTGGTCATTTTACCCTATAGACAGGATTCACAATAGGAAGAGTTTCAACTTTTATCTCTCTCAAAGCACCATGCTTTGTTAACCTGTTTAACCTATCTAGATTAATATGTTTCAACCTAAGATGCCATAAATATGTGTTATCATCATGAGAAACGCTTTGTCGTTTGTTATTTTTAGGTTTTGCTACTTTAAATAATTCATAATTATTTAACGCGTATTCAGTCAGTTTAAGCATGTACATTCCGTTTATAATTTTAGCATGATAGATATCGAATTCATTCTTAGAAATAATAAACTCTTTATTAATGAAAGAAACTTCGAATAACAATTCTTGCAAAAATGAAAGAGAAATCAAATTCCTCGAAAAACCTGGAATATAATAAATATTGTTCAAAACTAGTAATTATATCCAAAAAATAAATGGATTGTCCCTAATTCTTTAACTGACACGAGCGCACCACTGCCAGCTCTCAAAAAGACCTCATCATCAGCCAACCCCCTTGACGAATCAAGCATCTACAAGGAAGAACATACATGGTTAGTGCCTCCTAAATCAAGTATCTAAGATGACAAATCATATTCCACTAAACAAGCTTCACGTAATAATAAATCATATTTACCTTTCTTTTTTAGCTCGGAGAGATACTTGTTACAGTTTCTCTTCCAATGACCTTCAACTCCACAATGGAAACACTTTCCTTTGGGCTTGTTGTCTTTCTTGTTCTTCTTGACTTTCGGTGACGTCTGGGCTTTCTTTAGTCTTTTGTTCTTACTATTGGCCTTACCATTGTTCTTCTTCTTTTTCTTGTTCTTAACAATATTGGAAGAAGGCTTTTGCTCGACAACATTTGCCTCGCCCTCTTTGATCATTCTAAGGTTGAATGACTCAAAAGTATGCAGTTTAATTAAACAATTGGGTCATGTTCAATTGTAACTTGTTCATAAAATAATTGGTCGTGAACGCAAAAAAAGCTGGTGTGAGCGACTCTAGTATGATCGCCTCATGTTCTTTTTCCTCGTGTATTATGTTTATCATGTTCAAAACATGTTCTCAAACAATTTGATCGGACTACTGCCCAAACAGCTTGTAAAGATTCCATAATCTCATAGGCAGTCTCCATGCTTTCATGTTTGGTTCTTAGTACATCATTTATGCTCACAAGCATGTAGCACTTCACCTTGTTGTTTGATATGATCAAAGCATCATATTTGTCCTGACATTCTTAGGGGTGTTAGCAGCGTGCTCCTCAGAACTTTCCTCAGTAAGAACGAACTTACGTTTTCATAAATCAGCATTAAGTTCATATTTGATTTCCAATGTACGAACGAAATTATCACCATTCAATTTCTCAAGAGCGAGTAAAGTAATAACAAGGTTGCTCATGGTAGACATAATATGGATAACTGAAATTTAAAACATACATGATTCAATATAATTGATAAATATTTAAAATTTGAAAAGTAAACGTGATGCATGAATTCAATTATAATAAACACATAAATTTAGCTTTTACTAATCACGATTAAATAACCCAACGATTAATGTGCCATCTTAGGGTCGGTCAGATTAAACTCAGATGTCTATGAGACATTCGCATCCTTATTAACTAAAACTTAAAATATCTCATATTTTCTCTTTTAACAATAAGATATCATTTGTTCGGTCAAGTCACAACTATCCACATGAAAACTTAACTGTGACTTTGTGAGTATAACTCATCATTTCAAATTTCATGACTTCATTTAAAATATGTTGTCTTTTTATCGGTCAAAACTAAACTACATCATTTTTCTCCTATCTTTTTAAGAAGTCCTACCTTGGTATTGGTACAGCTTGAAACCTTCCCTAGAAGGATGAAAACAAAGCCATCTCGAGGCCCTCACTGCACCTAACGGCATTGTAGTAATGATGGAGACTATATGTTACATTGACATGCCAACCTTCTCCCACTCATTATTTTAAGATAATGTGTTTCTATTTCTACTAATAAATTAACTACTAGTTAAAATAATAACCCTATACATATTTAATTATCAGTTAATCCAATCTCATTGGTCTAAGTTCAATTAACTTTCTGAAATGCCTAAATCATAATTAGGTGAACTTAGATTAATTGATTAATTATATACATCAAACTTTAATAAAACTCTTTAAGTAAAGTCAGTTAACCTAAAAGTTATTATAGCCTTTAGTGTGGTGTGATTACCAAGTGTTAACTAGTTAAAACCTTACAATTTAAATGCAATTGATTTCATAAAGTAAACATATAATCAAATTCTTATTGTTACTCCATTTATTATTACTCAAATTCTTACATTTTATTATTACTAAATCTATTTATTAATCAAATTCTTACATTCTATTATTACTCCATTTACAAGCAATTGATCTCATGGCATTGTGCCACACGGGCACCACTATAGTGCCATGTGTCACTACAGTATTGCACTCTCACTACTGTAGTGCCACATGGCACCAAGTAGTCAATTTCAATTTCTCATACCCTATCAGTGATTGACATGTGGCAATTACTGCGAATTAAATATTTATTTTAATAAGATAAATATCTAGATATCAGGCAATTCAAAATTAACATATCTGATTATCTTTATCAACTAATGTATCTGTTATTTCACAAATTATAGATTTAGTTGATTTAAATTATTATCTAATAAAAATTTAATTATCTAATTTCATAAATTAGATATTCTGTCTCACTGATCGATTATTAAGAAAAAATGATAATTATATATATATATATAGAATTATATTTAAATATATAAATAATTAAATTAATTAATTAATTAATCACACATAATTATCTCATAATTATGTACTTGCCCTAGAATAAAAGTTCTTTTTCCAAGTTAGTCATTTTCTCATGTCTTGAAATATTCACACCCTAGATAGCGTAGTATAGAGGTGACTTGGAGACCATGGACCTATAATCTTAAGCTCCAATAAATCAGATTATTAATCAAATTCTTACACTAAATAATCTTATTTACTAATTCTATTATTACTCCACTATAAATATAGAATTTCACTTTTAGAGATTATAAAATGTTTTTGCAGAGTATTTTCACGTAATCCACTGTTATAATCATTTCATTTAGTTATGTTTTCTAATTATTGGTTCCTAAATTAGAACTGGTCAAAATTATCATTTTACCCTTCTAATTACTTCTTGATCATTAAGTACCATTAATCCACTAATGAATGACTAATTTATAATCTTATTATAAATCTGAGCTTAATAATCATTCAGCTCCAGAATTAACACTTAAGGAAACTAATATACGATCCGTTAGGTAAGCTTAGATTCCAAATCTTGTAAAATCATGTCACCAGCCATCCATATCACTAAGTCTCCAAAATAAAAGTCACCAGTCTGATTAATAAACTAACCTTAACAAGTGAATCAAAAGATCTAGTAGACATGCATAGGAGTTCATGACTACTCAGGATTTAGACTGATCTACATATGATCATCGAATTGATGTGTATTAAATATTTATGATAAATGGCACCTTAATAAAGATATTAATTCACATCGGTTCTGCATATATAATCATATTATATAAAATATCTTCACTAAGATGTCTATCCACATCAATGATCCGAATCTAGATCACACACATTCATAATGCTTAGTGAACGGTACTAGCAACCATTCATTAGAGATTCCATATTTTAATATGTTGCTGATAATTTTATTCATTGTCTATGATCTTAATCCTTTCGTACTAATATAAGATCATAGTCTCATTAATTAATATTAAACTTTTAGATATTTATATAAATTATTCAACAATAATTTAAAAAAACAATTATAAGAAAAATGTAATCCTATTTAAATTTCATATCAAAATGTCAATATAAATACCTTGATGGCATAACCCCCAACACCTTTTTATGGACTCTAAAACGGATTGGAAGCATTTGCATCATTTTGGGGAAGCCTATTTGTGCGGATGCTTTTACTGCAGGTTTTTCAAAACTTTCTTTTGCAAAGGTTTTTGTGGAGATTGACCTAGAGTCAGATTTACCTAAGTATATTGAGTTAGACTTGGTTGAATATGGGTTACTTGATGTTAGGGTGGATGTTGAATACTTGGGGCTGCCTAAGAAATGCTCAAAATGTAGAGTGTTTGGGCATGATTGCCTTTTAGTGAATAAACCAAATGCTCCTCAACAGAAAGTTCCTAAACGAAGCAAACGAGATTCACATTAATAGGAAGGGTAAAGAAGTACCGAATAGTCCGGTTGTAGATGTTCCATAATCTTCTTCTTCTAGATTTCCAAATACGCTTGATGATGCGTTTCTTGAGATCATTGAACCTGCCGATGTTATTACCGAACCTGATAATCTAATAGCTTTGGTTGAGGATGTTTGTCCTACTAAAGTAGCAGATGGAATTAACATTGAGGGCAGTGAGCAAATCTGTGACATTGAGCATGCTAGCACTCTTACAGAGACCATGGAGAAGGGAAATGGCACTTGTTCGCCAGGGACTTCAACTTCTTCAGGGAAAGTCAGTGCTAGACAGAAGCTAAGGTTGAGGCAATATACTTTAAAATAGAAAACCAAGAATGGTGAAAATAGGAGTGAACCATTCTTCTCCAAATCCTCATGTTAATAAATCTTGCAACATGAAATGTTACGGGGTTTAACCAACCCCCTAAACATTTAAAAGTTAGGAGGTTTGACAAGTTTAAATGGGAAGTTAAGTAGTTTGCTTGAAACTAGAGTAAAAGAAAAATACTTTCACAGAATTATTAATGCTAGTTTTCCTAATTGGAGGTTTCTAAACAATTCATCTAAGGATTCTTTAGGTAGGATTTGGGTGGCTTTTGATCTTGAAGTTTTTTTTATCTCTATGTGGCTTTTATCACTGCACAAATGATTCATTGTAAAGCCATTAAGAATGATTCTTCTATTGAATTTTTTTGCACCTTCATCTATTCTACAAATTTTCTGAGTGTTAAGAAAATTTTATGGGATGATCTTCTTATGTTGTATTCTAGCATTAATCTTCTTCCTAGGACAATTCCCAGTGACTTCAATGAGATAATTCATCCTGATTAGAAGCAATGAGGTTCTCCTACTTAGGATGAATGTATGAAACAATTTGCACATTGTTTTAGATCT
Source organism: Datisca glomerata (assembly GCA_003255025.1). Taxonomy (NCBI): domain Eukaryota; kingdom Viridiplantae; phylum Streptophyta; class Magnoliopsida; order Cucurbitales; family Datiscaceae; genus Datisca; species Datisca glomerata. Next base: position 406,953 of record QANY01013229.1, on the reverse strand, counting down.
ATTAAGATGACTGACTTAGATTTTACTGGCTCTTTTTTAACTTGGTGGAATCATCAAGTTGGAAATGCTAGTATTCATACTAAGATAGACAAAATTTTTGTTAACTCTCAATCGCATTCAGAGGTCTATGGTTTTCTTTGCTCGTCCAACATGCTCAAGTCATAGTCCTGGTATCGGTAAAATTTTCCCTGATGCTTCAAGAAAGAAACCTCCTTTTAAATACTTTAATTTTTGGGTTGACATTGAGGTTTTTTCTGACCTAATCCAACAAGCTTAAAGCTTGGAGATGTATGGCACGGCTATCTACAAGTTGGCTAAGAAACCAAAGGAAGTGAAGCTTGCTCTCAGTTCCTTTAAGTCAATACATTGTAGCGACATTTCTAAGAGTTCATGATGCTAGAGTGGCTTTAGAAAAGGCTCAACAGAATCTAGACTTGCAACTCCCCTTGCTTGAAGCTCAATAAGACACTAAAATGGCTTATCAATCTTATTATTCTTGGAAGCTTGCTGAAGAAAGTTTGTACATGCAAAAGTCAAGGAATTCTTAGCTTAATCTTGGAGGTAGTAATACTTTTGTCTTCTTTGAATCAGTTAAAGCTCATAGAAGAAAATATAGCTTAAAATGTTTGACTGATGATCAAGATACTCTTATCAATAATCCCACTTCTCTTTAGAAGTTAATTATAGATTTTTATCAAGATTTTTTAGGAAAGTAGCTTAATATTCCAAATATTAATCGGGATATTCTTGACAAGTTCCTTTCCAAGAAGGTTTCTCAGGCAGACATGGAGATCTTGATCCAGGCTTTTACTACTAAAGAGGTTAAGGCTACTTTCTTCTCTTTTAATGATAGAAAAGCTCCAAGGAATGATGGTTTCAATGATAATTGTTTCAAGAGGAACTAGCATATTCTTGGAGATGATGTTTGTGTTGTTGTGTTAGAGTTTTTACACACTAGAGAACTGCTTAAGGTTTTTAACAACACTACCATTACACTTGTTCCTAAAGTTAATAGTTTTAGCAAAGTTTCTGAATATCGGCCTATTGCTTGCTGTAATTTGTTCTACAAATGTATTATTTCTATGTTGGCCAAGAGATTAAGGACTACTTTACCTAGCTTGATCAGTTTGAACCAAACTGCATTTGTTCATGGAAGAGCCATTTAAGATAATATTCTCCTTTTATAAGAATTATTGAGAAGCTATCATAGAGACTGTTTCTCCTAGATGTGCTTTGAAAGTGGACTTACTTAAAGCTTATGATAGCGTAGTGTGGTTTTTTCTTAGCAAAGTGCTACTTTGTATTGGTCTTCCTTCTAGGTTTGCAGATGGGTTCATGAAGTGTGTTACCACCCCAACCTATTCTATAAACATTAATGGCAGCCTCCATGGGTTCTTTAAGGGTAGGAGAGGTTTGAGACAAGGGGATCCTCTTTCTCCTTATCTCTCTTGTTCTTGTGATGGGGGTTCTTACAGGGATTATGCAGACTTTCACTACTTTACCTGGGTTTCAGTTTCACTTTAGATGTAAAAAAGACAGACTTGTTAATCTTTGTTTTGCAGTTGACTTATTAATCTTTTGTAAATGTTCTACTCAAGCTGTCAAGGTGGTTATGAAGGATTTTGACATTTTTAGTGCTCTCTCGGGTTTAAAACCTAATATGGTCAAGAGTTCTATTTTTTTCTTTATAGTGTTGGAGGAGGAGGTAGACAATATTCTTTCTTTCACAGGGTTTTCTAAAGGACTCTCCCAGTCAGATACCTTGATATTCCTCTCATATCTACCAAGTTGGGGAAAATAAACAGTGAAATTGTGGTGGACAAGCTCACTAGTAGGACCAAAGCTTGAGAGAATAAACATCTCACTTTTACAGGCAGGTTGCAGCTTATTAGAGCTAACCTCACAGTCATTCAGAGCTATTGGAGTAGCCTCTTTATTCTCCTTAAAATTTTATAAAGATGATCAATTCTGTTTTAAGGAATTTCCTTTGGACAAGTAATATTGAGCATAGTGCAAGTGCTAAAGTTTCTTGGAGCCAGGTTTGCATTTCTTTCTGGGAAGGTGGCTTTAATCTCAAAGACTTAAATATTTGGAATATTGCTGCTATGTATAGACACTTCTGGAAGCTTGCTAGAAGAGATAAGGATTCTCTTTGGGTTTTCTTGGTATAATCACAATCTTCTCAAAGGGCATTCTATCTTCACTGTGAAGATGGGGGAAAATCCATCCTTGTCTTGGAGAAATTTTATCAGAATCAGGGAAACGCTTTCTCAATTTTGCAAGCTCAATATCGGTAATGAAACCATCGCTAGAATTCAGATATCATTCTATGGGCAGTCTTCTTACATTTTACTGATCCTTGGCACAATGATGGCATTATTTTCATAGGTTTGGAAGGGAGTTTGTTATCTTGACTGGTTTACCTCTACATTGACTAGTGTCCCATTTTATTAGGAAGGGGGATTGGAGATGGCCTAGCCATGTTACTGAAGCTCTATTTCAGTCTACAAAACCTCCACATTCCTCGTGGTCTTCCTGCTCTGGCTGATGATAGTTGGTCTTGGACTGCAATAAGAATGGTTCTTTTTCTACCAGCTGCACTCATTATACTTTGTCCTCTCATTAGGAGCATATCCTTTGGTGTCACTTAGTTTGGTTTTTTGGAACATTACAAAATGTTCTTTTATATTTTGGCATGCTCTCCTCAACAAACTCAACACCAAAGACAGAACCTCAAAGTGGAATAATGGAGTTAGTATGGAATGTGTGTTTTGCATTGATGAAGATGAGTCTGTGCATCATTTGCTTTGTGGTTGCCCCTTTTGTAGACTGATACTTGAGCCTTTATTGGAGAGATGTGATAGCTTCTACCTTCTCATGATTTGGAATGAGCTGATTCTGAAGATAATTTCTCTTAAAACCCTAAGTCTTACTTTTTGTTGAAATCTATGCTTGTTATCTCTACTTTCACTTATTGCTTGTTGTTGAAAAGGAATAGAAGGATCTTCATGGGTAAAATCATGTATTCCTCTCTTATCTTTAGGAAGATTATTTATATGGTTAGAGAGAGATTACTTTTGGTTAATATATTTTTTCCTTTCGACAAAAAAAAATCACATTATTATTTTAGATAGATGGGTCTAGTGTGATTGTTGTTTTAGGGTTTTTGAACCTTTTAGTGTTCCTTTGCTTTCTTTTATCCTAGGACATGCCCATTGTAACTATATGTTTTCTTTTGGTTAATATAATTTTTCTTTTGACAAAAAAATTGACATTATTGATAAATATTAATATGTTAATGAGATTTCTTTGAATTATAGTAGAAGAAACTATCTTACAAAAAATTAGAAAATTAAACAATTATTACCGTCATAAGACTTTTATACATTAGTAGTTTCGTTAAAAATATCTTAGAACTAAAAAAATGAGCTATTAATGAACTAAAAATTCATATTATTAATGAATATTGATATTAATAATGAGAAAAATCACATTATTGATGAATTCACATCATTACATTATTATTTTATATATATATAATTACATTCTCTCTCTTTTTAGGGCTTCTCTCTCTAGGCTCCTAGAGTTTTCTTGGTTTGTGTGCTTCCATGGTTAACAATCTTCCTTGATTTGAGTGCTCGTGTCAAGGAGCTTAGGGCGTTATTTGGGAGTCTGTGAGAGCATGAAGGGCATTCGTAGGGATGTTTTGCATGCCCTGCATGGTTCGAACGTGAATGCGGGTTCTAACCTTAGGGTATTGGAGGTCGTCTTTCTCTTACCTCATGGTTCTGAAACCAAAGCTGTCATGAAGCATGGTCATGGTCATGGTAGGCCACCGATGACAATTGCATTCTCGTCATCCTAGGTGACTTTGGGTAGTTTACTGGATTTAGAAGCCTTTTCTGAGTCGGGGAAAACTGTCGAAAATAATATTGTTGTTCCCGTTTCTTCCCCACGGGAGAAAACTTCTTCTTTGGCTAAGGATGTTGATGCAACGGCTCCCATGAAATTTAACGGAAACCTTGATAAAGATAAGGACTTTCCTGCTCTGCCTTCAAACTTGAAACAGAGCAAAGTGTCAGTGCTAAGAATAATGTGCAGAATCCTGATCTTACTGATAACATAGTGTATAAGGTTGTTATCAATGAGAAATCTAAGGAGACTTCTGGTTTTGGATCTGGTTTGAATTTAGTTTTACATGTTCAATGGGTGTGGCTAAGGCCAAATGGGTGGATAGGATTAGGAAGCCTAATGTTCATCTTCTTATTAATGATTCTTAACCTTGCAAGGATGCTATTAGTGGAAAATATAAAATACATGAGATGGTTCTTGAATAGGTTTGAAGTAGCAGGAACACACTTTAGTGGGCTATTTTCTTGACAAAGATCATTCCGTTTACGTTGTTAATCAACATGCTCAAAGTCTTTGGAAAAATAAGAGATTACGTGAAGTTGTAGAGACATATATGATAATGGCTTTTTCTTTTTGTGTTTCTCCTTACTTTTTTTAGAAAGATAATATTCTCAATGTGGGCCATGGAAGCTCTTAGGCAAGGCTCTGATTCTTAAGCAGTGGGCTCCTCATATAAAGCTTAACGAGGAGGAGATTGATAAGATACATATTTGGGTGAGATTATGGAATATCCATTCCATTATCTGGGCTCAAAATGGAATTAATAGCCTGACTAGTATTATAGGGAGACCACTTCTTTCAGATGTAATGATTGTTAGTGCCACCAAGCTCTAGTTTGCTCAAGTTTGTGTGGAAATAGATGTATTTTCTGAGCTACCTAAATCTATTGGCATTGACCTTGAAGCTTATAGCATTGATGAGGTAAAAGTGGAGGTGGAATATCTTGGCATACCTAAGAGATGCAAGTCATGCCAAGTATTTGGTCATGATTGCTCTTAACAAGTTAGAAAGAAGAAGCCTTCTGAAGCCCATAAGCCTGCTCCAAAACCAAGATAGTAATGGATACAAGTCTAAAGGAAGGGCAAGAAGAAGGAAATTGAGGGGCTTCCAATCTATCTCCCTAAGAACTTGGAGGACAATGATGACATTTTAATTGAATTAGAGCATCCTGAGGCATTTGTTCTAGACAAAGTTGATGCGCAAGATCATATCATTATTGTGATGGAGTCTATTGAGGCTTATGAGCATGTGGTGGGAAGTAAAGATGTTAATGTGCAGTTCGAGGATCACCAAGCACAATATGATCTTTTGGAGGCTCATTCTGAGCCCCAAGTTGTTAGTCCTCATTCTAAGGATCATGTTAATTCTGACTCTGGTACTTTTTCAAGCCCAACCCTAACTGCTAGACAGAGGTAAAGGAAAAGAAAACTTACTACTAAGCATAATGCTTGTGGGGCTAGCTTGGGAATTCTTTACCTCAAACCCCCCATTAAATGATAAATTTTACTTGTTGGAATGTTAGAGGTTTTAATAAACCTAGAAAACATTCTGGTTTGAGGAGGGTTTATAGATAATATCATCTGGATTTGTGTGCATTGGTTGAACTAGGGTCAAATTCAAACACTACCATAGAATTGTTCAATCTATTATCCCAAACTAGGAAGTTCTTAACAATTATCCTTTTGCTGTTTTTGGGAGGATTTGGATTACTTATAATCCATCTTTATTTTGGACTAATGTTAATCTGTGTACTTCTTAATTGATACATTATTCCATCAAAATACTTTAATTTGAGTAGATGTACATCTTCTCCTTGGATTATTTTTGGGGATTTCAATGAAATCACTCACCCAAGTGAGAAGGTAGGTGTGGGAGGGGGATGTTTAATGGGATGAGGGGATGAGATCTTTCACAGACTGCCTTTACCATATTGGCATGATAGATCTTAGATACTCTGGACAATTTTTACATGGTGGAATCACCAACCTGGTGGGAGCAACATCATGTCTAAGATTGATATGGTCCTTTCAAATGTGCAATGGCAATCATGTTTTGATTCCTCCTGTGTATTCTTTTCTGAAAAAGGGGCCCTTTCATTTTTATCAGTTATGGACTTAGATTGATGGTTATTTTAAAGTTGTGGAAGACAAATGGATTCTTCTAATGGAGGTTACTATTATTTCCAGATTGTCTCAGAAACTACATAATGTGAAGAAAGCTTTGAGACACTTCAATAGATTTTCTTGCAATGATATTTCTAGAAGGACTTCTAAAGCTAGAGAACTTTATAACTTAGCCTACCAGAAGCTTCAATGTAGGCATGATAATGCTACTCTTCAGGTTCAAGCTTGATAAGCTAGCAAATAATTGCAGAAGTGGGCTCTAGCTGAGGAGAGCTTTTATATGCAAAAATCTAAGATTGCATGGCTTAACTTGGGGGGACAGTAACACTCAATTATTTTTCAATGTTATGAAATCCCATCAAAGATGATCTACTTTCTCCTTGCTTATGAATGAGGAGGGCTACATCCTTGACAATCATGATGATATACAGGAGCGGTTCGTGACTTATTTCATGAATCATTTGGGAACTCAAGATGCTATACTCGATCTAAATTGGGATTGTCCTCCCTTCTAAGGTTGACCCTAACTTGCATGAGTCTCTTACTCAGCCTTTTTTTTTTCAAGAAGACATCAAACACACTTTCTTCTCCTTTGGGGATTCTAAATCCCCTAGGCCATATGGGTTCTCAGCTTTTTTTTCAAGTCTTAGGATACTGTTGGTAAGGATGTATGTGAAGCATTCCTAGAATTCTTTCACCATGGGGATTTGTTGAAGCAGCTTAATACCACTACAATTACCCTCATTCCTGAAATTCCTAATACAATACGGGTAACATATTGGAGACCTATTGCTTATTGCAACTTGTTCTACAAGTGCATCACCAAGTTGATTGCTAATAGGTTGAAATGTGTGCTTCTAAGTCTTATATGCCTCAATCAGATTACTTTTGTACCTGGGATGTTATCTCTCACAACATCCTTCTATCACAGGAGATCATGAAGGTTACCACAGGGAGACTAATAGCCCTAAATGCACTATGAAGGTGGATATCGTAAAATCTTATGATACTATAAGCTGGTTTTTTCTTGGTAAATTTTTTCATGCTTTTGGCTTTCCTGTAGATTAGTTGACTAGATCATGGAGTGTGTCACTACTCCATGATATTCATTCAACTTTAACGAAGGTTTTCATGGTCACTTCCAGGGAGGTAGGGGTCTTAGGTAAGGTGATCCTTTATCCCCTTATCTATTTTTCCTTGGCATAGAGGTTCTCATAGGTATTTTGAAGAAAGCTTCTACTCTCCCATCGTTTCAATTCCATTGGAGATGTAAGTGGGATAAGATTGTTAATTTGTGTGTTTATTGATGATATTTTAGTGTTTTATAATGGTGATTTCAATTTTGTCAAAACTATGAAGGATGATGGTCTTACTCTTTTTTGGTATCCAAGAGCAACATTTTTCTTCTCTATTTTGACAGTCAATGGCTTTACCAAAGGAACTCTTCCTATCAAGTATCTAGGGGTACCTATTATTTTTACAAAGATCAATAAGGCTCATTGCGAGGTGCTTGTGGATAAGATCATAGGAAAACATATTTTTATCCTATACAAGTAGATTCCAACTTATTAGGTCAATTTTTTTTCCATTCAAGGGTATTGGTCTAGCCTTTTTATCCTACCCAAATCTTTCATGAAGAACATCAATTCATCATTGAGAAACTTCTTGTGGAGTAGTAACAATACTAAGTTACTGGTGCTAAGGTCCCTTGGAACCTTGTTTGTCTGTCTTTGGAGGAAGGAGGCCTAGTAATTAGAGATTTAACTACATGAAACAAAGTAGCAGTATCCAAACATTTCTAAAGGATTATGACTAAGGCTAAGGAGTCTTTATGGGTTGCTTGGCGCTATCACAACCTTTTGAAGAAACACTCCATGTTTAGTGTCAAATAGTCTGCTGACCCTTCTAGCTCAATACTGCTATGCTAAGATTGGAGATGGCAATACTTTATTTTAATGATCCTTGGCATTTGAGGGGGATCTTATACAGTGTCGGTGGTCCAAATTTGGTGATGGATACTGGTTTGCCCCTTAAAACTTCTTTGTTTATGTTAATGAGGTGTAGAATATGGTGTTGGCCTGAGAACAATTCAGCTTTTGTATTGGCTAACATTGGGGAAAGTCTTGATTTTGGAAACCCCAATGGTAATGCGGATGCTTGGCTTTGGACTGCTTCTGAAGGCTCCTTCCTTATCAGTTCTACTTACTCAAGCTTGGCTCCTTATCAGAAGAAGGTTTATTGGACTCTTATTGTTTGTTTTGTAGGTCATATCCCCAAATTCTCTTTTATAGCACGGCTTTCTTGTTTAAACAGGCTTTCTACCAAGGATATAATCTCAAAATGGTGCATTTCAGTAGGTTTAGATCGTATTTTCTATGTTTATGGCTGTGGAATAGTGGCTCACTTATTCTATACGTGTCATGTTATTAATAATATCTTGATGCAGCTTCTTAACAGTTGTAATGTGGTTTGTGTAGCTTCCTTTGGGAGGAATATCTTCTATGGACTATCAGGTTTCTCACTCGAGTTTCATCTGTGCTGTCCAAGTCATACTTGTGTTTTATATACTAGTTTATTGCACTTGGCAAGAGATAAATATGATAACTTTTATTGAAAAGATTCTTGATCGTTCTTTCCTTTTGAAGAAGATCATTGGCTTGATTATATATAGGCTTATCTACTTACAGTTTGTCAAGTATTATAGTCTTGAAGTTGTTGTAGAGAATTTGTACTAGTGTTCTAGTTGTTCTCTAGTTTTCTAGTTGCCTTTTATTTGTTTTGCCTTTTGGCTTTATTTTTTCCTAGGGTATACCCCTTGAACTGTATACATGTGTTTTCTTTGTTATAATATTTACTCTTTTAACAAAAAAATGGACATTATTGATGAATATTGATATGTTAATGAGATTTCTTCATATTACAACAGAAGAAACTGTTTTACAAAAAATTAGAAAATTAAATAATTTTTACCGTTAGAAGACTTTTACACATTAGTAGTTTAGTTAAGAACATATTAGAACTAAAACACTGAGCTATAAATGTACTCAAAATTCACATTATTGATGAGTATTGATATGGTAATGAGGTTTCATCCAATTATAATTTAAGAAATTATTTTATAAAAAATTAGAAATTTGAACAATTCTTACCGTCTAAAGACTTTTATACATTAGTAGTTTCTTTAAAAGTATCTTAGAACTCAAAAACTGAGTTATTAATGAACTAAAAGTTCACATTATTACATTATTAATTCTTCTCTCTCTCTTTCTACCCTAGAGCTTCTCTCTCAAAGATCCTAGGGTTTCCTCGAGATTTATGCTTTCATGGTGACCATTTTTTATCGTGGAACCTAAGTTGGGAGCTTGTTTCTTATTGAAGTAGGCATTCGAATCTGGAATGCTGAAGCTCAAAGGAAATAAGGGCAAACATGGCTTTTTAGTTTCTCAAAGCTATGGGAAACAGTGCAAAGAATGAGTCCTTGGACATTGATTTGCTGAAAGAGATGTTGAGTGTAGGACATTAATATGGCCTTTCCTATTTTAGCAACTGCAGATGATGATGGGAAAAGTTTTTTTGGTAATTCCTGTGTAAGCATGGACGTCATAAATGAAAACACTAATGGATTTTTAAGAAACATTGAAACAGAGGAGGAATTCCCCTCTTTACCCTCGGCTACAAAAACTACAAAAGAATTTAAGGAGGTTATTGAAGAGAATTCAGTGTGTAAAAATGTTGTTTCTGGTAAGAAGGACGAAGATGACCGACTTTAGCAAGAAAATAATTCAGAATAGAAAGAAGAGGAAAAAAGAGGAAAATGGATTGATCAAGTTAGACAAAGCAATGTCTTCCCCCCC